>DF244188.1:35176-45431 GCA_000507305.1 Breviolum minutum Mf 1.05b.01 | reverse complement strand
TACTCATCCGGGGATTGACGTAAGAGGTTCTGGTTTAGCTTTTGCAGACCTTATGGATAACTCGGTATTCAGCCAAGTTTTGAGTTTGGCAGCTAGAGGGGTTTGCCGTGATTGGCATGCCGGTCCCCCGTGTTACACCTATGGCACTCTTCGCCGACCTCGTATTCGTTCCAAATTTCGACCTGCCGGTTTTCGAATGACTGATCCGTTGACTAGAGAACAAACTCTCCTCGCTCTCAGGACAGCCTTTGTGATGCACTTGGTCATGTTCACTGGGCTCTTTTTCTCAGTGGAGCAACCTGGTTCGTCAGTCATGTTTTATCTTGACATTTTTAAGAGACTTGTGTTCAGAGGTGCTTGGATCACACGCATGTGTTTTTGTGCTTTTGGATCTCCATTCAAGAAGCCGTCGCAATGGCTGCATAACAAGCCATGGATGTATGAATTGGAACAACCATGTAGGTGTTTAAACAAAAGCTGCCATTTCATCATTGAAGGCACCTTCACTCGTGCATCCGTGACAGAGTTTGAACACATGTGTAAACCATCCTCTCTTGAGGTATATGGTAGAGCACCTCGGGTCGGAGAAGCTGTATCCTCCTATTCAGCTTCGTATCCGAAAGGCCTGTGTCAGCGTATTGCTTCGGGTGCGTTGCAAGCGGTTTCTGACTCGATTCCTTTGGTGCCTCTTTCCGCACTTGTGCTTTCTTTGAAACGGATAGGCGAAGATGTTGGCATTCCTGCATCAGTGTTTCGTGAGCCATCAGCCGATCCTCGACCTTTTCATCAGGACCCCGAGTGGGTCGAAGAAATAGCTGATAGCCTGCCGTTTCGTGAATTGATGCGTTATAAATTTAAGAAAAAGGGGCATATTAATGTTTTGGAGTGTAGGGTTCATAAAACGTGGCTAAAGCACTGTGCTCGCAAGTATCCTAATTCCAGAGTTTTGGCGTTGCTTGATTCGAGGGTCACTCTAGGTTCAACTTCAAAAGGAAGATCTAGTAGCAAAGCCATTTGCCGTGTACTTCAAGGGTCATTAGGATACATTTTGGGGGGTGGTCTCTATCCAGGCGGATTGCATATTTGTTCAGCTAAAAATAGAAGCGACGGCCCGTCGCGTAACAAACGTGTTCCTCCGACCACTAAAGAGTTTCCTCCCTGGTTACTTGCCTTACGCAAGGAGCACTACACACCGTTTGATTTGGTGCTGATAGCTTCTCGTGTCACCAAACTTGAAGCTCGGTGGATGAGATTACTCCTCCTTCTGGGGGGTGACATAGAGCCTAACCCCGGCCCCGGTCCTACCCGGAGGCATGCAATTCCCAGAGGCCCTCTCGACATGACTGTCGGGTTTGCACCTCAGACATCTGGTCGCATGCAATCATGTGTTGTGGCTTTTGAAGAGTGGCTTTTGAAGGAGTTGCAGATAACTTTGCAATCTTTGGTGTGGGACGTGGTTGCTGCACCCTTAGCAGTTCGTGCTTATGGCATGTTCCTGTTTTCTTCTGGAGCTCCTCGCTACCGATACGTTTACACCATCACTGGACTGCAGGATTTGTATCCTCATCTTAGAGTGTATTTTGCACCAGCGTGGCAAATAGATCGGAAGTGGCAACAGTTTGAACCTGGATCATGCCGACCTGTGTTGTCGGGACCTGTCATGCAAGCTGTTTGCAGCATTAGCTTGCTTTGGCAGTGGCATCGTTGGTTGGGCATTACACTGATTGGATTTTTGGGGATGCTTCATCCTTCGGAGATGATCTCACTCACTAGATCTGATCTCCTCCTGCCTGCCGACACCTTGAGCCGTGAACAGGTCTTCTATGTGTTCATCCGTCACCCCAAGACAGTGAGGTTTGCTCGGAAGCAGCATTGCAAAGTTGATGACCCCCTAGTGTTAGCCTATGTCTCCAAAGTTTTCGGACATCTACCACCATCTACACCTTTATTCCCAGGAGGCACTTCTCAACGGGATCATGGTTGCACTCCAGCAGTGCTTAGAGGGTCCGGGGCTACACATATGTTTATGGACAGTGAGGACCTTGCTCGTGTGCAATGGCGTGGACGTTGGTCTCAGTTAAAGACTCTGGAGTACTACATCCAAGAAGTCGGTGCCCAAACGATTTTGGCCAAGCTCCCTTCTTCTGCACACAGCAAGGTGAAAATTTTGAGCGAGTATTCCACCTCTTTGCTGCTTGATTTTCTTTCTGTTGACTAGGGTCAAAGGATTGAGAAGATGGAACATTTTTGCTGGCTTTACTATTTCCTTGTGGAGCTCCTGACAGTCATTTGCTTCACTTTGACGTCCAGCATGTTTCATTTGATCGTCGCTGTCCAAATGGTCAGCTTGATGGGAAGCCTTGTTTGCAGCGGGAAAGAGGTTTGCGTGATGTTTTCTTATCACCTTCACGAATGGGAGCCAAAAACATCCTTGCTGAAGCTTCTGTGGCCCCAACCCTCATGCCACCCTATGGAACATTTTTGCTGGTTTTACTATTTCCTTGTGGAGCTCCTGACAGTCATTTGCTTCACTTTGACGTCCAGCATGTTTCATTTGATCGTCGCTGTCCAAATGGTCAGCTTGATGGGAAGCCTTGTTTGCAGCGGGAAAGAGGATTGCGTGATATATATATATAATACATATTGATAGGCTTCGCAAAACCGGCGATGCCGCCGGTGAGAATATAGGGATAGAGGCGTCGCTAAGTGTTGTCTGGTTCCCAGTGCCCATATTCTAACAGGAACCAACAGTAGTCATAGTAGATTTGTTGTATAGTTTGTGGTTTCCTTCCTCTGTCACAACTCCAAGAACCCTACCCGGCATGTGGACCTAAGCTGGACGCATGTCATACCTCCATGAATCATCAAATGTCGACCATCACTTTTTTTTCGGTTAACGAGGGCCGAAGCAACTTGAACTCGTGTCAGGCTAAGCAATCACTCAGTGAAAAAGGATCAGGGTGATATACAAAATTATACAATATCAAAAGTAGGGTCCAAATAGAAAATTTTACTATGGAAAAATCTAAGGAAAAGGGTTGCCCATTAAAAAAAAAATCGGGCAACCCTTTTTTGGCAGTTAAAGGCCACCGTTGGTGATAAAGTGGGGTGGGTCAGGCCAGCTCAAAGGATGTCACAGCTCCAAGAACCCTACCCGGAACGCAATTCAAAGGGAAAAAACGGTGTAAAAAAAGCCCAAAACACCGTAATTTACAGGATTCTCTGCTCTTACCAAGAGCAAAAACTCTTTTTACGATGTTTTCTCACCCTAAAGCCCCAAAATCGAGCCAAGACGTTGGTAATTATGATGTTTTTGCAATACCCAAAAAAGCAAGCCGCTATTTGCGACACTTTCACAACGCAACATGTCCGAAATGCTGTACTGTATTTTACAGTGTTTTTAGGTCCAATATGCCCGGCATCAGATGCCTTGTGCATCGCCGGATTTAAACAGGCTAGCGCCTGTCAGCCGCCGGCCCGGAAAGCTTATTTTTTTGGCCAGGTTTATTGGCTGAGACTTTGCTTGAACCACTCCACAAAACTTTGAATAGCTCCGCAATCTCGTAGTCCCCGTCTCTAACATGTATGGTGTGGTGCAGGCTCCCCATGATGGAACCTCATATTTCATACCCAGTTTCTTTATGCATAGGAGATTTTGCAGGCATTTTTTTTCATGTCTTGACCAGGGTCCCCACAATGGACTAACAAGTGCCATTCCATGCGCAGTTGATAGCATTCGCATCACATACAGTTTTTCTCTTCTACAGTTTACTTGCATACTTCCTTTGAACCACCTTCAATATAAAAAACCTTACAAGCCAGCTCAAGTTTTTTTGGTGCAAATCCTAACAAAAGCCTGCTCTTCCAGCGCCCACGTTCAAAGAGTTGAGCCCCTACAAGCACCATTTTTTCGCTCCAAATTAGCCGACCGCTTTTCTGGAAAGTGAGCCCCGATTTCCACGCCCCGGGGCTGGAAATCGAAGCTTGTTTTCCAGCAAAAAGCGCGCAAAAACCTCCCCCCAAATGCCCAATTTCCGGATGTGCACGGGGGAATCGGGCCTGTCACCTTCTCGGTTGCAAGCTTGGGTGCTCACCAACTACGCCAAATGCGGGTGAACAACCAGGCCATACATCTTCGTTTGTTACATGGCCCGTCCCCGCCGTCCAAGATCCAAAATCCAAACGCCGCCGTTTGGATTTTGGATTTTGCAATAATTGAACGAAGTTTGGATTTTGCATCCATTTTTCCTCCTACACGCCGACCGGGTCGGCGGATTTATAGATGCCAATTTGATATTTGTAGAATGGGTTGATTCAGATCTTGTTGTTGTGTTTGCAGCAAATCAAACCCTATAACGAATGAAGCCAGCAAATCAACAATGCGTGCCAGGCTTAATGATTCTCGCAAACCAAGTTTAACAGAAGATGAGTTGATTAGTTGGGTTCTGGTCCACGTTGTAGGAATGCCAAGAATGCTTTCTGCCATTTGAAATGTGGAGGCAGAGGTATGCGAGATGCTGGAGAGTCCTGCAGATGAGGTTCCTGAGCCGCAGGAAGCAGAGCAAGATAGAGCACGCATAGATTAGATAGATGCAAGTCAGGACATCGGACATAACAGAGTGACAGTTCAAGCCAGCAGCGTTCTAAATTCCACATGTATTGCTGGCCTTTTCGTGCAAGAGTGCTGCAGTACCCGTATCAGAGTGCGTGTAACAGCGTTGCTGGTTTCTTTGGAATGCATGCAGAAAGCTTGTTGTCACATGAAAACCCGTCGGCCAGCAAGTACATTGACCTGTGTAATGGAACAGCCTTCTAACTTCTAACAGTCTTGTCACTTGTGCGTGAGCTCAGTCAAAGTGTGTTGCCGAAGAGCTCAGCAGGTGGAAGTGCTGCACTTCATATTAGTTCATTTTATGCCAGTTGACTTGAGGTACTTGATGAGCTTGGTTCTTAATTGCGTTGTGTTTTCAATACATTTATCCATGCCTTACAGCCAAACTTACAATTCGCGAACGTTTCTTGGGTTTTAGCTTTCGCGCATGTGGCCACGTTATTACCTTCCGGCATGCTTCGGCAAAGGAACGCAAAAGAAGGTTGTCACAAGTTGAACATAGTTAGAACATGCAATGTTGATGTTCCTTCTTGACTTGTAGATTCTAGATGTACATTTCCCTCTCCGGGAGAGAGAAACGACTCAAAAGTCCACTTACTGCAATCTTCTGGCAACTTTTCGCACCACTTACGCCAGACCTTATAGAGACATGCTTGCGGCAAGCATTGATCCTGGTAATCAAAAATGATAATTCTTGTACCAGAACATACATCAAACGGTGAGTGGTTGACACAATGGTCACAATGGTCACAATTCCTATTCTTAAGTGTTTTCCGAGCATTGTTTAACCACCAACCACCAACCACCAATACTAATCACCCAAAGTTTGGATGAAAGCAAAGTGCAGAGCGTGAAGAAGCTGTAGAGAATACACTGTACAAATTGTACAAACATGATAGAAGGTCATTAAAGGAAGTTTTCCATGGCAAAACGCAGATGCCTTTCGCGTTCCTCCGATTGTAGAGGGAATGTGATCAGGTTAAGAAGATCTTGTCGAAGGCTATCCAGCTCAGTGTCACCGTGCAGGTGGGCGGAGTTCATTACTGGCTCACTTGATTGAAACAACTCCCGTTCTTCGCCCTAGATGAAACAGAATGTTCCAGTGCTTACCACAAGCGACTCAAAACCTCCACCTGCCAGTAGTTTTGCTTGGTCATGAAAATGCCACTGTAGACTGTAGACTTCAAATGTTTGAAGCTGGCAGATGCTGGCACAATGTCTTATAAAAGAATGCTTCCATGAGAGCCTCTGAGCAATTCACGCACAAATAAGTCAAAGAAGTCTCAAAGCCGGTAACCCAACCAAGACTTTTTCTGATTGTGTGCAGGCCTGCCCTGCAGCTACAGCTCGTTGTCAGCGTTTGGTGTTCGAAGTTCATCGCAGGACTCAGCCCCGATCTGAATCTGGATGAAGGATTAAAAAACCATGGAAGAAACAAAAGGAGGAAAAAAGATGAAAAACGTAGAACAGAGAACAGCATACCAAAATACTTTGAGGGTATTGCACTAGGCAGAGCCGACGCAGCAGTCTTTCCTTTCCGACACCCCTCCACTATCCTTGATTCTCTTTTTTCCTCCACTTTTTCCCCAACAGCAGAATGCTATGGGGTCTTTGCACAAGGTTCAATCCGGTTCAGAAGGTTGCGTGAAAAGGTTTCGAAGGTTTCGGTGTTTGATGGGTTCCGAGGGGTTAGGTTCTGTTCCCGAGGTTTTGACGGAACCGTTTCTGGGAACCAGGTTCCAGGAACCCGAGCTATTAAGAAGGTTCCGGGCCAAGGTTTCCGACAGTTACTCTGTACTTCGAAAGTATACTCTTGTACTTTGAAAGTGTACTTTTGTACTTTAAAAGTATGCTTTTGTACGTTGAAAGTATCTTTTTGTAATTTGAAAGTATACTTTGAAAGTATGCTTTTGTACTTTAACAATATACTTTCGTACTTTGAAAGTATGCTTTTGTACTTTGAAAGTATGCTTTTTCCCCAAACAGGTTTACCTGTGGGGTTCTATCTTAGAAAAANAAAGTAACAAAAGTATATTCTGGAAGTACAAAAGTTCACTTTCAACAAACATACTTTCTAAATACACAGTATACTCTCAAAGTACAAAGGTATACTCTCGAATCACAAAAGTATACTTTCAAGTACAAAAGTATACTTTCAAATTACACAAGTATTCTTTCAAAGTACAAAAGTATACTCTGGAAGTACAAAAGTATACTCTGGAAGTACAACAATATACTGTGGAGAAAAAAACCCAAAAGCAAGATTGTTGAGAGTTCTATTTGATTCAATTGATTTATTTGCACTGTTTGGGGTCTATGCTGGTATCATTTAAATTGACAGTATAATTTTGTACTTTGAAAGTCTACTTTTGTACTTTGAACGTATACTTGTGTACTTTCAAAGTGCACTTTTGGACGTTGAACGTATGCTTGTTGTACTTTGCAGATATACTTTTGTACTTTGCCACAATGCTTGAGCAAAGAAAAGGTGGTAATTAATTTGTATACTTTACAAATGCAAACCTCCTTGCTGTTGGGGATACCACCTACGCTTATTTTTTCCTACGCATTTTTTGGTCGTCTGGATGAAGTGGACTGTTGCAAGGCTTTTAAATGCCTGCTTCCCACATCGCAGGCTCTTGGACAAAGCTTGTCCGAAGGACGCGACGTGAGAAAAGATTCGCTCTGGAACAAGAGGTTTGACTAGTCAAGCCCGGTAGCAGCTTAGCATGGCTGAGCGAGACCAAGGCAATCATCAAACAGTTGAGGCCAATCTATTTCATTAACTGATATGGACACCAGCAACTGAACAGTATAACTATGGGACGTAGGCCATGTGGGAAATCTTCATTGACTCCGACGTAGTTTTTTGAGCCTGACAACTGGCGAGCATGGAGCTAATTGAGAGATGTGATGTCAATTCCAACAGCATAAAACAGCTTGCATGTACGGCAAGTATCAAAGAGGGTAGGACTCAAACTGACATTGCTGGCCATAGAGACATGCATACAACCTCTCTGTATCAGACTCACAGCAAAATTAAATTGGATTTATACACATAAAACAAAAAGACATCAGCTTCCAAACATTTCCCACTTAAATCACTTAGGTAGTTTGTGGAATAGACGTGACATGGGTAAACGCCTGCCCTGAACGAAGCAGAAGCTGATGACACCCCTTGGAAACCAGGTTGGGAACCCATTGCAGCCAAGCATAGCAATGAACATCAGTGAACCACGTATAGCCTTTTACAATGACACGTGGTGTACATCTTGCAATTGTGTTGACATGGTGCAAAGCCCAATTTCTTGCTGAGGCAAGAACTCGCCAGACATGTGGCACGGCACGTCCTTCTCCTAATATTTTGGCATGCACACATACAAGAGTAATTAATGTGGTTGGATAATGAAGGGTAGATCATATTGGCACTGCTTGCTGACAGCTGCATTGTTGTGAAACCCCTTGTTTGGAATCCACCTCCACCAAGGAAGCGCCTACGGTGTGGTGTCAGCATAGTCATTGCCATTCTTGTCCCTCTTGTGAGGCAGTGCGTGGACCTGTGGTGGATTCTTGTTGCCCTTCAAAGCTTCAGCTTGCGGCTTGCGCAGGTTTCAAGATGTAAATGCTGCAATGCCTTGGAGGCTGCCCTGGCCTGGAACACACATTGCCTTGCGTCCAAGTGGTCCAAGTGCACAAGACTGCCATTGTTGCATCAGGCAGACGCGTAGTTTGCCGCTGGTACGGTTTTCAGCTCAGATTGCCCTCTAGACACCCAGATTCGCGCAAGTTCGCAAGATGTAAAGCTGTTTCCAATTGATTTGCGTCCAGGAATGCTAGAAGACCTGCAGTGCCTGTATTTCACTCGGGAGAATGCAACTCAGAACTGAAGCATGCAGCTTTTAAGCCTTCAATACTCAAGAACTTAATATGATTCCAATCAGATCAAACTAGCCAAATGAGAATTCAGGCTTCCTCATTGTGCCGTGGGCCAAGAGGAGCCTTTTTCTGCTGGCGTGGTTTCATCACAAGCTTATTTTGTTGTGTACTTCCGAAGTGTACATGGAATCAGCGCAGCGCATTCATCACATGCAGCTTGGGGCTTCCGCTTCTCAGCATGCAACTTCAACCTTCATCGATCAAACACTGCAACCCACTTGAGCCAGACCCCCTGACAAGCATGGATCAAAGATATCAAAAAGCCTCATAGTAGTTTGTAGCACTGAAAACGAGTGAAACAACCACAAAGACAAAGTCTTGCGCATGCTGGTGATTACCTTAACCTCATGCTGTTGGCAGCTGGAAGCCAAGTGCATGATTTTTGGAGCTTCTGGTGGCTTTGAGACAATTTTTAAACTGACATCACATCCTGAGGTCATAGTAATCCCCCTTGTGTGGCTTCTTACCTTAAGGCGAGTGAGACATCTACTGTATGTCAATCTATTACAATCTATGAGGTCCACCTTGTACAGAGCTAAAACCGAAATGGGAGCGGCACTTAATCACTTTAATCGCTTGGTTAGCAGCTGTTGGGCTGTTATCAAGTTGAACGTAATGTTTTGTATTCTTGTTTTGCTAGCGACTCAACGCTTTTTCTCTTTTGCTTTTTGGTGCCAGTCATGGAGGATAGAAATGCATCGTCTTGCATCGTTTTGCGAGTGTTGCGAGTGTCGCGTTGTCCGTGAGGCACTTCAACGTTGAGGCCTCAGTGCCTCCTCTTGCTACCGTATCCAAAGAGCACTGTGCCGACAAAATCCGACTCAGGCATTTGCCTCTTGGACTCCATGCACTCCACTAAGACCAAGGACCCCCACAAGCAAAGGCAGCAAAGGCAAGCCAAAACATCGACCCTCGTAAGTTCGCAGTAGCTTGCAATTGATTTCTAAGTAGCAGAGCTGTTGGTTCAAAGATGTTGGAGCAGAGTTAGTCTGAACGGACCGTGTTCACGTCAGGAGCAAACTGAGTCGAAGGATATCGGCTTGTGCTGCTGGCCACATGCTCGGAATGTTCTCCATCCATGTTCCCACTTTCCTTGGTCCAAAGGCCCAAAGGCTTGGGTTTTGTTTTGATGCTGGCCAATCAAAGTCGCGAGCAGCGCACTGACTGAGGTGGGACAAATCAGCCTTGGCAGCCTGGCCCAGCAAAGGCAGCATGAGAACTTGAAACATTATATAAATGCAATCAACCTTGGGATATGATCACAATTTGTATCAATTTGTTTCTTGGCTGAGACTTAGACGTTGAATACAACATTTTCTCCTCTGAACATTCTAGATCCTAATATTAGACGTCTAGTCTGCTCTTCAGGCATACATTCCCCGATCCTCAATTACTCTAATTCAAGAGCTAACGCACCCACCGGCAGTGCCGGGAAAGAGAGTGTGAGTTCGTGTTGGGTGGCAATAGCTGGTTTTTGGTGGGTTTTGGTTTTTGTTGTTGTTGTTGATGATGTTGTTGATGTTGTTGTTGTTGTTGTTGTTGTTGTTGATGTTGATGTTGTTGTTGTTGTTGTTGTTGCTGTTGTTGTTGTTGATGTTGATGTTGATGTTGATGTTGTTGTTGTTGTTGTTGTTGTTGCTGTTGTTGTTTGATGTTTTAAAATGTTGTTGTTGTTGTTGTTGTTGTTGTTGTTGTTGTTGTTGTTGT
>DF244188.1:0-34898 GCA_000507305.1 Breviolum minutum Mf 1.05b.01 | reverse complement strand
CAGCAGCAGGATTCGTGCCCAAGCCATGCGAAACCGCAACCGCAAAAACTGCCGAAACGTCGCCTACGGAACCCATTAAAAGGAAAGAAAAAGGATGGCCTTCAGCAACATTAACCTTTGTGCAACGAAAGACTTGGAAGCCTGCTAGCCACCAGACAAAACCCAACCATTGGAGAGCGCTTGCGAAAAAGCAGAACAGCAACAGCATTCGCAACAACTTCCTAGGCGCGCTCCCCCTTAGCGAGGGGTCGGCGGATATGCTGCTACATGCAACCCTTGTACAAGGTATATCAAGCAGTTTTAAGCTTTAAGTCATTCATATATCTTAGCGTGGATAGGGTATGTGCTTGCAGAACAGAAAGGGCAGTATTTGGGTCTTTTCGATTCCAAGGGCCAGGTTCATACGGACTACAGAAGCTTACCCACCGCGAACTAAAGACGTTGGCATAAGCTGGCCCAAACTTGTCGGATGAGCAGAACTAACAAAACCAAATAAGCCAAGGATGAATGGGGAAAAAATCTGCCAGCGGGTGAGTATCTCATGAGGTTTCTATAGGCAGCAAGCAAATCACTCGTAGCCAGTGCAGCTGGAAAGCTCTGGATGACAATTCAACTGACTGGATTAGTTGAATTGGTACATGAAATCAAGAGAGGGTAATCTGGTTTATTGTTGTGCTCGGCAAAGCAAGGGATGTGCCTCGGCACAAGACCCTACTTGTCATTTTGTGGTAATAGTGGCAGTAGCAGTAGCAGTAGTAGTAGTTGTAGTAGTTGTCATAGTCCTAGTCATAGTCATATTCGTCGTCGTGTACGTGGTGGTGGTGGCGGCCGTAGCAGTAGCAGTGGCGGAGGCAGTGGCGGTGGCAGTGGCAGTAGCTCCTGCTGCTGCTGCTGCTGCTGCTGCTGCTGGTGGTGTTGTTGTTGTTGTTGTTGTTGTTGTTGCTGCTGCTGCTGCTGCTGCTGCTGCTGCTGTTTTTGGGGCGACTGTATTCAGAGTTGGTTGCCATCCCCGTCCCACTGTTTCCAATGCATGGGGCAGCACATAAAATGATTCAGGATGATTATCTTGGTAGGGTTCTCGTACATATTGTAGTGTAGTTCCTGTACTTTGGGCCGTAAAAATGTGGTGCTTTTTGATTGTCGATGCAGACTGTATGCAGGTCGAGAGCATTCCCGGCCAAAAAGCCCGGCAGCCGGAGCCTAATTCAAACTACTGTAGTTCTTTTTTTCCACTCTGTAGATTGTGCCGATGTCTAGGCCTACACATCTTGTCCTTTGTAATTTTGTATTAGAGTATGTGATGAACATTTTCTTCAAAGTTATACGTCCCTTTCTGTCCCAGGCTCTTGGTCGAAAATCCATTGCTGTTTGAGGACGCATTACAGCCCTGAGCCATGATGTTTCTGTTGAAGTTTTTCCTTCTTTGTGCTTCGGTTTCAGGATAGTCTGGATTCAGAGCTAGAAGCCCTTTCTTATGAGCCCGACAAAGAGGCGTGTTGGAGCTGCATGTGTCAAACAAGATGTCCTGTACTGCACGGTTTGGCCTCACACCAGGTTGGCAAAGACACTCAACCGGAATTGGGCAAAGAGGACATTCGACTGCAATGCGGATGCTGCAAGGCAAAGTGAAAGATTTCGCGAGTGCCTACAGGATCTAGATGCAGCAGCTTCTTTGCGAAAACGCATTGATGAGGCACAAAGTCGGCTGGTTGTGGTTGGTCGTGGTTGGTTGTGGTTGGCGCTCTGGTTGCTTGTGGTTGAGGTTGTGGTCATAGTTGTGGTCTTGGCCATGGCTATGGTCATGGTTTTGGTTGGAGTTGTTGTTGAGGTTGAGGCTGCTGTTGCCCACGATAGTTTTTGAACTGCTTTGATAAGACGCAATAATTTGTCTCTAGATATAGTTTATTTTATATATACGTATATTACATACACATTCAAGCATGGTAAATCATGTTACATATTGAGAATGAGCACGGCACTGTCGAAACTCTTTTATCCTTTGTACAATAAAACAGGTTCGAGCATCAGAACGTGGCCGAGCCCTGTTGGCACCTCTGACAACCGGTCATAGGATGTCTTAAGTAACTACAATTGAAATAGGACGTTGCTGTGTTGCTGCAAGGTCAGATATACTCTACCTGATGGTTTGTGATGGGCCTGCAGCTTAGATCTAGCCTGGAAGAAGCTATACCACGGATGAAAAAGGAAAGTCTTGAGGTTCCGCCGAGTTGGATATCCGCTGTCGAGACCTTTGCAGGCGAAGTCACTCTTTGGCGTTTCTCAGACTCTCAGACTCTCAGATGTTTTCTATTGTGTCTCTACTTTCTCTTACTTTCATGATTGTTTGTAAGCTGCCTCTTGAAAGGCTGGTGGTCGAGCAGACCTTGGGGTACCCGCAAAGGAAGATACCTTGACAAGCGAGTCTGATCCTGTGCCACTCCTTCCGTTCGTCCTCTGGGAAGCAGAACTTCCAAGGCTGCATTCCAATGAGGTGTTGGAGGCTGTGGAGGCATGGAGATACACTTATTGGCAACCCGAAAATACCCGAAGTGAATTTGTTTCATAGTGGTGGAAGTCAAGCTTCTGCAGGAGCACATGGCACAAAGTATGCCTGGAGGAATGGCAGCGTTTGCACCCTGGCGTTGCTCACGTGCTAAATTTAAAAAGACAAAGATGCAGAAGCGAAGCTAGCATTGGTACGCATTGGTATCGAAGCAGCTTGGGCTGCCAGACTCCTATACCACTTCATCCAAATACTTCTGATCCTGGAACCTTGCAACACCGAGGGCATCCTCCAGTGTTCTTCAGCAGATGGTCGATCCTGCATGTTCACTCCCACTACTGCCCTTGCCGATATTGCTAGTGTATGTAGCAACCCTAAGCAACTCGGATCATCCCGTTTCAGCAAGTGAAATCATGATGATTCCAGCAAAGATTTGGAACGATTGATTGAGGTTGGCTTGCCACGAGAATGTATTTGGGATTGTAGTTGCATTGATCCTTGACCTTACATTTTGCAGGAAACATATTATTTTGAGAGCATAATTGGCAGCATCAAAAGATGAGTCTGCAAGATGGGGCACGAAGTAGGACGCAAGTAGTGACGACACAACAAAGCGTTGTCTTGAAGTGTGCCCATGTTTCAAGTCAGGCTTGCCAGCAACATCATACTTGTAGACAGCCGTTGGGAGGGAAGTTTGTAGCCAGGGCAGCTTACTTCTCTGCCAGGTGCAGCTCCCTTTTTTCAACATTGGCCAGGAGCCGAAGAATGGTCGTAGTTACTGCGTCCACAGTGTTGGTAACCATTTCCTCGTACGCTCCCTCTGAGTTGTGCATCCGTACATGTAAGCATGAACAGATTTGGGCCATCAATCTCAGCCAGACAGCGTGTTGTTCTGTAAAGGACAGGATCGTCGAAGGGAAAGACAGTTTTCTTCAAATTTGAGGTCAAGCCTATGCACTGACAGTGCAGTACGGCTATGTCAAGCCCTCAGGCGGACATGCAGGGAAACGGTGGAGCTTGGAATTTGATCGAGGTTTTGAAGAGAGCAGAATCACGGCTGCAGCCTGGAGCTTGGTCGTGATAGTTTTGAACTTCCAGTCTTCATGTCTTCAAATATCTGCACACCTTCCTCAGCGGAGCTTTCGTTTGTGTATTTTCGGTCCAGTCATCTCAGCCGCTGGGATTTGTTTTCTTGTGGGAATGTTGTGAGCATCCACTGGTTGATAGATGTTAATGATGAAGTTGAAAATGAGTCTGTGCCAAAAGAGGATCCAGTATCATATTTGCTTCTGAGATGTGGGTGGTCCTGCCTCATGTTTTGGCCTAGTTCTTTGGGTTTGAAGTTTTGCATGCTCATTGTAAGAAGCCCTGGATGACATGCCCAACGCAAGACTTTAGAAAAGGACATGTAACTGTAGCGTTCATAGGCTAGAGGTAAAGGAATGTAAAGGAATGTACAGGAGAGCTCAAAAAGTTTGTCATCCATGGAGGCTGGAGCGCAGTCTGCAACCCGACAGAGCAGGCCCTGTGTTTTAGCACAGAACATCCTCGATGCTTCGTTTCTTTGATTTTGGGTTGTGCAATACCAGGCTCCAAGTCCCTGGGCAGCTATATCAAAGCCATCGGCCCCGGAATTTTTCAGGAGATCAGAGCCACTTGTAGTGCGGGGACGCCTTGCAAACAGCTACCACCGTGCCGCCGGAAACAGCCTCCTTCACAGGACGCCATGCTGTCAGTGGAAGCCCACATTGCTTCGAAAATGCAAGTTGATGCAGTCTTCGGAGACTTGCAGGTCCTCAGAGGCGCTCGACTTTCATTGCTAAGACTGTTCTCAATCGAAACCTTGGCATTGGATCACCGCATTTCCGGAGATACGTGTGTAAACATTGCTAAATTGTGTTGCAACAGTGCTACCCACCAAAACAGAGGACATTTGGCCAACGCCCTCGCTAAGAGGCCAGTTCTGCCTACATCTCGCATGTTTCCCATTGATTTCCTGTTTGACAGTCTGAAACCAGCCCCAGTGCGTTCCGTGTCAGATGTGTGCGGGTCTTTCTAGGGGATGATCAACACTTTGTGACAGCAGGAAACCATCTCGTTCTGGTACAAGTGCAGCAGTGCAAGATGCTGTAAACAGTGGAGAGGCACGGTCAAGCTGAAGATAGCTCTGGTCATCATCTTTGGTCCCTACACTGTTTCAAACACTTGTCACCGTTCAGCCGTTCACATCCGTGCAGACTTGAATGAACTCTGTATATATATATATATACATATCATATATCAATATAGATACCATCGTATTTGTAGCTGTCAAAACATAGCCAAAGATGTCTTGGTGACAGTGCTGTTCACAGGTGGCAGCTATCTACATTCTGGTCGCGGATGTTCGAAGGCAGGGCCAATCAGAAAGACTTTTGGAAGGAGTGCACAGCACATCGCTTTTCCCAGATGTCAAATTGCAATTGCTGGCAAGAAGAGTCCAGCGCCGTCATGGGATTGAGGCTATTGCTGGAAGCAGCAGCATTTGGCGCATTTCTTTGGCAAGCAGAAGACAAGGCTTCATCCAATTTGATGCCAAGCATCTTTGTTCCTTGCAGTACCGCAACACCGGTCTTTATAGTGTTGAAGGAAACCCGTATGAAATAGAATTCAATGCAGTATGTGATTTCTGACTTGTATCCATGAAAAGTTGAGCAACTGACATCTAACTCTAGGGGCAATATTGAAATGGTTGCGGTATTATGGCTGACATCACTTCCAAATTGAAATGGCAATGTGATGTGAAGCTGCTTTCGACGTAGTATAGAATATATCGTACCATGCACTGCATGCTGGGGCATCGAAAGCTTCGAGAAATCCCCCTCGCTCTTGATCCGGCAATTTTGTCTGGAATCACACCTATTATACACAGTAAATCTCCAGTAAATGATATATTCTGTATATAGTGATGATATGGATATAATTATCCATACATGCATATTGTAGGTATAGATACTATATTATATCATAATATATACATACATATAATAGTATACGTATTCCTATACCTACACCTATATCTAGACATTTACGTACTAACAATACCTTGACATATACATGTTACATGTTGCACATACATACATAATATACATATGTGTATACGTATACGAGCTGTACATACACCGGTACATTTGCATTGAAATACACTTGCTCATAGTTAGCAGGCAACATAGCAAGTCATCCAACATTTTATTTGCATCGATGGCTGTTGCGTATAATTTGAGCAGAAATTCTGGCTGAATCGTCCACCGTCTCTGAGCACTCAGCGCCTCTCTATGAGCATCTTATTTCCTCTTGAAACAAGATCCAGGCACTAGAACTATCAACTCCGACGCTCACCAAGCAGTCCCGCTGATGCCCTAGAAGTGGCAGAAGTGATAGGGACGTTATGGGCAGATGTGCAAGAAACTTGGAGTCAGTTCAGTCAAGTGGAATGTTGCGGATGCTAAGGCCTTAGCGACTTCGGGGTTCAAGCGGACAGTCACCACCGGCATGCCTTTCAAATCTTTTCTTACAGATTGCAGATTTGTCTGCGACTTGAAGCCTCCACTGTGAAGCTCTTTGCACGTGCGGACTTTCTCCTGGCTTCGTATCAGGTGATGGCAATCCAGTCCTGCCTGAGTGACAGAGCACTGCGTAGAAATCATCAAAGTTCCAGGCGGCATAGGTGAAGCAACACGAATCAATGTTGCTATCCATCTCCAGCGTTTCAGTTGGCTGAGTCATGCTGGGTCTCGAACAAATCGCGGGCTGTGGCAAAGTGAAGGCTCACATATAGAAATGATTAAGGCTCAATGTCACCCACATCTTAAGCTATTGGTGTGTGTGTGTGTGTGTGTGTGTGTGTTGGGCAGGCTTACATAGATGTTGCACAAGCATGCCATGCTGGAACTACTGCTCCAAGTATGTATTGCAACCGCCACTCAGATAGTGACAAATCTCAGCACCAATCCATCAGTCTGTTTCTGGCAGGAGGCTGCACAAGGACGTCCTTGCTTGCCACCCCACAAGGTGTTGCAGCTGTAGGTTCGGGTCCAGTTTCAACATGCAGGTTGCAATGAAGGAATGACGATCCATTTTCCAGGTTTGCACATTCCACGTGTTACTCTCTTGGTGCTTTTCATCATAGTGGACAGCGGACAGGCAGGATTGGTGGGCAAACTTAGACCTCGAAAATTGCAGTTTGAGATGTGCAGGCTTTGGTGATGGACTGGGCTGAAAAACGATCTTGGATGGAACGCGCTGGGCGACAGTTGGATCCCAAGATTCATGCTAAAATAATCTCAAATCTAACTTGCTTTTTCGGTGGCACTCCCAGGTACGCTCGTCAGACAGCCTTGGTGGTGGAGTCTGGGCTTTCAGTCGCGACAGGTCCCCGTTGTGGCCGCTCTTACATCAGGATATATTTAAATTATCTTAAGTTGATGCTTCATTCAGGCCTGCTAGTAGGTATAGACATCTTAGCTTATGGGATTCAATCCAGCAAATTCCCACCATTCTGCAAGCTTTTTCCGAGAGCGGAAGAAGCCCACAGTTGCATGAGTCGACAACGAGTTGCGAAAGGATATCAGTAAAAAATCAGAGATGAAATTGAGGAAATGGAAGAACTGGAAGGGACCTCTGCAGTCTGCAGGTGACGTTAGGTGTGCCGGACGATGCCAGGCTTGGTAGTCTCGTTGTTTCTGGGTGCAAACCAGCTCGACCAGCTCGCGCTGGCCTTTTGGCCTCTTTGCCTCAGAGTGCGGAACCCAACTTGACATACGCTTGAAAAATGCATGTGGTGTCGTGTGGTGTCGTTGTGTGCCGTTTCCCGTGTCCCAATGAAGCACCAGGCAGCCACAGAATGCCACAGGTGGCTATTCTATAGTGTTCTAATAGTACTCCGGCAGCGGGGGGGGGAAGTTTCAGAGGGTATGGTACCTATAAACTATAAACAAGAGGAAAGACTTTGCCTATAGAGCTTTTGCGTGAACCACCTTGCTGATGTTTCCTCTCCTCGCCAGCACACAGAAAAACACTACAAAAGAGAACAATCAGGAGAAGCAGCCGCAGCCGCAGCACCAGCACCAGCACCAGCACCAGCACCAGCGCCGCCGATGCCACCACCCCCACCGCCACCACGACCACCACCACCACAAGCAACAACAACAACAACAACAACAACAACAACAACAACAACAACAACAACAACAGCATCAACATCAACATCAACATCAACATCAACATCGTCAACAACAACGACAAAAACAACAGCAGCAACAACAACAACATCAACAGCAACAACAACAACATCATCAACAACAACAACAAGAACAACAACATCAACATCAACGCCAACAACAACATCAACAACAACATCAACATCAACAACCACAACCACAACCACAACCACAACGACCACAACCATCACCAAATACTGCCCCTGCGACAAGCAGCGCTCCAACATCACCAACCCTGAATCTGCCGCGAATAGCGTCTCCAAACACTGCATTAAATGATTTGGCACGAAAAGTGACAGTGTCACATCACCAAATATTGCACGTGCCGAGAAGTGGCGCTACTCTACCTTCAGCTACTCTTTTCTGACCTACTGTACTCTACTCTACCCTACCCTACTCTACTCTACTCTACTCTACTCTGCAGAACTCTACTCCACTCCCTGAG
Source organism: Breviolum minutum Mf 1.05b.01 (assembly GCA_000507305.1). Classification (NCBI taxonomy): domain Eukaryota; class Dinophyceae; order Suessiales; family Symbiodiniaceae; genus Breviolum; species Breviolum minutum. Next base: position 26,692 of record DF244188.1, on the reverse strand, counting down.
CTACTCTAATCATTCCTCTAGTATTCCTCTAGTGTCTACTTGCACCCACTATCCGCATACACCTAGCCACATTGCTTATGATTCAAGTTCGCACAGCAAAATGACTCTGCAAGCAACTTTCAAGATCTGAAGTTGTATACATGCTTATTGAGCCCGATTGACAGTTTTTTTGTTTTTCTTGTATTCTTTTTGCGTGGCTGAGTTCTTCCCGGTGGCCCTTTGCTTTGCTGTTGGCCTCTCTCTGAAGATGATGGCTGTGAACCACTTTCAGGCTGATTTTGCAGTCAAGTATGAAAGCTTGATGAAAGCTTTCCCCCCTCCTTCATTCGAAGGCTGGTACTATCAAGATCGTGGGCCAGTTGCGGCCAGATCCCAATCTCTTCTCAAAGGTTGAGATGGAAAATGATGAAGAGCATTAAGAGCATCTGCATTTCTTTTTTGAAAGTGGTAGCAAATCACGAGGCTAGGCCTCGTAGCCATAGCATCCACCATCCTACTTGCGAGAAGGCCAGGCAACAGGGATTTGCTTGGAATAGTGTGAGCGCTTCTGTGCCGATATGTGCCAAGAGTTATTTGAATCTTCAGTTGCTCATAGAATCTCATAGCGTCTCAAAGGTTTAGAGTCTTGCAGTGGAATAGACCTTCGAATGCTTTCACTAGCTCTCTCACTATTCCCTTTGCATAGTGGGACTTCTGTCACGGTAAAGTCGCTTCGAGCAAAAATTCAAGCAGCAGGGGTCTGAAGATGCTTCGCATGGACGGTTGGTCACTCCTTGGACAGGTATTCTCCAGAGCAATGGGTGGCTATTTCTGCCGTCACAGTGTTTTGTATGTTGCTTGCTCAGCTCGATAGTTTTACATTTACTGTGGGTGACAGGCCGACAGCTCTTCAAGCAGAGGATTTCAGTAGTGTAGATTTCTCAACATCTCTGTAGCAAGAGGATCAAGTGTAAAGGTGTAACGAGTTTATACAAATTTTTCATCAACGTTTGTATCCCAGGTTGTTTGTGCAGGTAAAAGGCCAGGGCAGGCTCCTTGCTGCTGTTTTTCTCAAATGTCAGAGACTGACCAAAAAACACCAGTGAAAAGTCAGTGACCACATGTGACAGCCAGGAAGCGGCGAGGAAAGGAATGGAAGTGGGAAGGGCAGAGACCTCATCAAAATGTTGATATGTTATGCTATGTCTCAATGATTTGTTGACGATATCTATGTCGTGGCAAGCGGATGCAATCTACAAGAAAATGGGAAACCATGAAGCCTAGCTTCGGAGCCGGAAACAAATCAGGTTGTCCCAACTACTGGGCTGGGTTTGCATGAACGTTGTGGGAGGGACTCTCGCAGAGAAGACGTGACCTGGCCATGATATATCAAAAGGATTCACACATTTCTGAAATTTCTTGTAATTTTGTAATTTTCCTACGTAGATATCTTGCTTTTTGACATGTACGGAGCCTCTTCGTGATTTGAATCCTGCAGTGCGGGCTGAGTGAATTCTTATGTGTCACTGAAGCTCTAAAATTGTCCACTTCCCACTCCACTCACATCATCGCCTCATGTGTCCGGGGTCCTTTTGTTGGCACGAGTCCGAGTTGCAAGTTGAGTTTCAAGCATTCTTCTACGGATTTTATGATTTTAGTTAAACCTCAACAAGCATGTCCTTTCACGATATCTTGTGCCTTTTTCCTTATTCTATTCTATATATATATATTTATTTATTTTTTTCCAGGCTCACGGACCTGCAAGCCGATTTTCTGTTAATGGTAGTCGCTGACTGGAAGCTGTTGTCTTTCTGAACATCAACCAGCTGAGCAGATTTTTGAAAAATTCAGTCTGTTTGACATTTAAAGCATTTCAAAAGCCACGTCGAGATGCGAGGCTCTTGCGCGAACTTTTTTCTCTCATGACAATCCTAGTTGAAGCGGACAGGCTGTTTTGATAAAGCTACTGTAAACTGAAGTCCCAAATGAATGAGCTGGTGACAAGTGATCCTAGTGATACTTGACTATATGACTATATACTTTACGTGCTTTAGAATTCAGGAAACCCTGATTCTGCGCAGTGCGGAAGTGGCTCGCAGCATTCTGGCAGTGAGTTCTTGAGACAAAATGCATTTTCATCTCTTGAAGCCACAGACAGTATTTTGATTGCTTCATGTGAGGTACAAGAGCAGTGATGTGCCATACTATGTCCAAAAGGTTGCTCAGGACACTCTTCTAGTGGGAGACTGACAGAATTCCTGCAAAATCGAAACTGATATGGCAACATGTGGGCGAAGTATCTGATTCCCATAGGCCATAGGAACTTTTGAAGTGTCGTACAGGACATGGGACACTTGGCCACATCACTGGTTATGCTCTTTTTAGCTTCTCGGAGCTGGAACCATGCTGCGGTCGAACCAAGTGTCATCAAGTGTCCACATGTGTGCACTACACTCCACTGATACAATGATCCAACGACGCTTGTCCGTTTTTGTTTGGCTTCGAGCAAACGTGAAACCTTTCAGGTTGTTCCTCACTTCAATCCAAGTGAGGAGGGTCTTGATCCTGCGTGCAAGCACTCTGATTTACCACAATGCTTCTCTGCTATCTTGTGAACATGTGTGTGAGATGCACAGTCCAAGAGTAGTTCAACACAGGTATTCGTTCATCGTATCGGCGTATCCTGTTGTACTTCCGTTGGCAATCATGGATTGAAAGCTTTGGGCTCAAGCGTTTCCTCATGCATGAAGGGCCGAGCCCATCTGGTTAAGCAATGGATTCGGCGATGCAAGCGGAGAAGCAGAGTCCAGAAACCTGTGGATTTGATGTGGACGAGTGGAATGAAGGTGCCTCGAAGGGACCGATCTCGATCGTTCAATCATTTGGATTCTGAATTTAGAAAACTTGAAAGTCACTTGAATTCATGTGCTGCACTGCTTTGTCTTGTGCTTGCAATGCTTGCGAACAGGTAAGGATAAGGCTTTGGCGCTGTTTGATGCTCAGTGCTTGCAGATCCTGGATGAAAACCCAAAATTCAGTCCATTTTACATCATTATCTCACAAGAAGCTGGAGACTAAACACCAATGGCATGGTAAACATTAAATTCTGTCATGTGAATGTCGCCATTGAGCGAGGCCTTTTGATTCTCACATCATGGACTTCGGGCCTCAGAACACCCTGGTGAGAAAGATAACCAGAGATCAGCTTGCGGGTAACAGGGGCAAAGCAATTCTTTGTGTTTCTCGTCTTGCCCTCAGTCTCAGAGCAAGCTTGTTGCATTTTCGCCATGTTTTCACACTGATTGTTCTTACGTGCAGGCATCGCAGCAGCAAACATTTCTCAAACCGATGCTACATATTTGCAGCAAGGAACACATCCCAAATTGTTTTCAAAGCCTGCTCCACAACCAGGATTGGATCAAAGTGACAACTTCAAGAACTGGAGTAGCTGTTTATATGCCAACCTTCCAGCGATACAAAACTGCCGATGATCATATAAGACTCGACTCGCTTGATTCCTTAGTATGTTCCCTTTATTACCTTTCCAGCATATCGCACTCATTGCGCTTGCTGCACGCATGTCTTTGAGCAGAAAGCAAAATCTTCCTTATTGATCTTCGCAAGTCAATCGTGTGGAACTACGATCTAAGAAGGGACGCAGAAAAAGCGCTTTGGCTTTCCTGTTTGAATTCAGATGGAACAACAGATCCTGCCACGGCAAGAAAATCACATGCTGGCCACTAGCCTCACATGGTAAAACGCGCAATAGTCTAACATACTTAGTCCGTTGCATACTCACGAATAGCACGTTTGCCAAATGCTTTGCAGATTCCATAGCTTCTTCCTGAATGAAGAAGCCTTGTGCAAAGGGCAGCATGGTGATGAAGCAACATGCAACCCCCTAATGGGTCACATTGTGTCACCCGTATTCTGAATTGGGGTGATCCTCCTGCTACTGAGGACGCCAAACATTTTTGTTTGCCAATCCGATGCAGCATTTGCACCTCACAGAATTTTTTGCTGGCTCAATCATCTTGCAGACACGTAGTCGCATTGTTGCTCCCAACTGCCAGTCTGAACAATTGACAGGTGACTTTGATTTTGATTCGGGTTTTTGTGCTCAATGAAGTGGAGCACACTTGCCTTCGCTGCATTGCTAGTCCTCGCAGAATCCTCTACTGGGGGTTCCAAGAAATGCCGTGGCAGCTATGCTGCGCCGGTGGTGAATCTTTGCGCAGATCACTGGCCAGATGCCAAATCAAGTAGAATATGGATGGTTGTTTTCTACACCTCATGGTGTGGGCATTGCCGGGCCTTAGAACCTAAATTCAAAGAGTTGGGCAAGCTCTTGAAGAATGACAAGAACATTGGCATAGGCGCAGTTGACTGTGACATAGACAGGGCAACCTGCTCCAAATATGGCGTCAGCGGCTTTCCGGCGCTCAAGGCGATCATTGCAGGAAAGGGGAAATCCTACAACGGAGCGCGAGAAACTGATCCAATGAAAGCCTGGATTACTGGAATTGCAGCCAATCGAGGGACGAAGGGTGGAAGTGCAAAATGTGCTGTTGGCCTTTTCAAAAGCCGGGTCAAGGATGCAGTGGTGCCACTGTGCGAGGAACATTTTCCGGATGATAAAGCCAAAAATGACTGGCTGGTGGTTTTCTACAACTCCAAGGATAGCACAGACAAAGAAATGGTGGACCGAGTGGCTGTTGACTTGGGGAATGACCCTCCTGACATGAGCAAGGCTTTAAAGAAGCCAAAAAAGAAGCGTGATCGCTTAGAAAGTTTAGCAGAGAAATATGATTTCACAGTGAACCTTCCGAAAAAGGGACCGTTTGGAATGGATGCTTTGGCCAAAGTTGGCGCTGTTTGTTGTGATTGCAATGAAGATGCAGGGGCATTTTGCGCCAGTTCGCTTCGTGTGGGAGAAGATGATTTTCCTGCGCCACAGGTGTTTTGGGTCTCCAAAGGGCAGCGGGAACTCCTGCAAGACCTTTCTTTGTCAGCTTCAAGTCTTGTTCAACTCGCAGTCCAAAAGCTTGGTTTCGTGGGGAGGAGTGAGTTGTAAAGCAAGTCCAACATCCAAGCGATCAACCAGGCCAAGAAGCTTGGCTTGTGTGGCAACTGTGAACATGTCGATCAGAAACGCAAGCTGGTGCAGCTGCCAAGACTCGCGCAGTTTGCCAAGCTGCCACTTATTCCCAATGCCTCTGAGCATTCCTAGACTGGACGATTCCGCTCAAGAAAAATGCTTTTGATAGCTGCTAGCTGTTTATAGCTGTCAGCTGCTGATACCTTTAAATATGACAATGTGACAGACATTCTTTATGCCAAGAGTTTTCCAGACCCCTGAGGCGGCGAACTGGGCGTTCTCAATGAAAAAATCAAGGCCTGGCAAACAGCATTTGCGGTCCCAAATACATCCTAAATACTTTAAACTTTAAACAGTCAGGTATTCAATGTCACTTAATATCTTCACTCAATCCTTCATTTAATCGTTTGTCTCCAGTGGTTGCAGTGTTCATCACCATAATATACCAAGGTACTGTATACTTGTATGATAGTCTATACGTATCTTTCAACTATATATTGTACTTATAGCAATACTATCTAGATATAAATGAATGACATATGTATATATATACACCTACACACACATTATATTAACACGTCTTTTAGATATATACAATATCTAAATTCATGAAAACTGTTTTGCCGGAGTAGTTTTCACTCGGGGCTCGTGGATTGCATCAACTTGTGATATAGCTGATATACCCCCCTGCCCAAATCATTTGTATCTGCTAACAGATGAGGCTCGATCTCACCTAGGGTACATACGATGTTGTCACGTACATCCAGCGAGGCATTTAGAATCTTAGCTTGATCACTTTCAATCACTTTCATCTACATAAATTTCCGGTTTCCCATTGTTTCACCTTCTAACAGTTTTCGTTCATGCCCCTTAGCCTCAAGTTATTTCTCTGCCCCGCTGCGTTACAACTGTCACTGACGCAGGACTTGTGGGCAAAAATTCGATTTCACGAGGGGAAGGCTGGTCTAACTTATGTAGCAAGACACAGGCATTTCTTTTGAAGCCCGCGTGCAAAGAGGTCTCAGCGAGTTCATAAATCAAGGTATCCCCCAGACAAGACGAAGACAGAGACAGACAAGAACAACTCAGATGACTTAAAGCAAGGATAGACGAAAGAAAATTTCTTTGTACTTTAATGTGAATTAAGGTTCTTTGTGACGATTCATTTTGGATTGCACTTGGATCGACAGGCTATTGAAATGGCCGAGATCTCGTCTCAGAAGGTGGCGGACTTTCCTTCCCAAAAAAGTCTCAAATCGAAGTGATACGTCGCAATGTTTCTTCAAATCAACAGTGATATAGTATGATACAGTGATGCAAGATATTTCAAGATATTCCAAGATATTGCAACAGAATATATTTACATATATTATATATGTGTGCTACAAGATACTACAAGATATTACAAGATATTGCAAGATATTGCAACAGAATATATTTAAATATATTATATATGTGTGCTACAAGATACTACAAGATATTACAAGATATTGCAAGATATTGCATACTGCAAGCTACGGCAAGATATTGCCAGATTCATTACAAGATGATTCTTGACCACAGAGTAAGCGTTCTTATTGGAAATTCTTGCGTCAGTCGTGTACTGATTGCTCAGCAGAGCCGGACAGTACCAGCCGCTATCGTACCGTTGGTCAGGGTGTTGAACTGGAGAAAGCCCAAAAGGTGGGGGGCCACTGGTGAAGATGGGTTAATGGAACGATCGCTGCTTGCCAATTTTTGGATGATTTGGGCATTGTATGGCATTGTTGCAAGTGCCCTGCCTTTGGTTGATGGCTACGTAGGAGATTCAAGCGTTGAAGAAGCAACTGGCATTCACCACTGCGCGACTCACAAGGGCTCAGGAGGCAGCTCTTGGTGTAAGCAAAATATTTATACAGGCAACTGGAAGGTGCGATGTTTTTTCGCCCAGTCCCCCAATGCTAGCTGGCATTGATCGCCCAGGCGAATAGAGGTGATGGATCGCTTGAAGATCTTCCAGATCACCTTGCTTTGCAGGATTCCATGCCGTACACTCTCTCTCTTGAAGCCCGGAACTTGGCATTTATCTATCAATTGTTAAATTGTTCTTAAGGATACTTAGAATACGTATGTCAGTTGATTCTTGAAGTCTTGATATCTTGGGGTTGAACTATCCTCTTATGCCCTGCTATTCCCTGCTTCTGTAAGGAAGCAGAGTTGCTACAAATGAGGCCGGTGGAATGTGGGAGATTGTCATTTGGCAAGCTATGTTGAGGATCAATTCCTAACCCTTCGGGGATTGTAGCATCTCGTCCAGCTTTGCACTTTCCACTGGCTTCAGGGCGGCTGACCACGAATCTTCGGTGCTCAGTGCCCAGGACGGTGGCAAGAGCATTGTTTTCAGTCTAAAGAGTCCAAAGTTACTCATGAGAATCAAAGTCATCCAACCCACCTGGCGTCCAGGACCGCGACTGCAGCCAGAACGTCCAGCAGTTGTCCATACAGGCAGAGATGCCCTCGCTTGAACAGGATTTGCACTGAATTGATATAACTGGTAGGCGTGCATGTGTTCCCACCCCCGCAATCCCCCGCATAACTACAACATACTTACAACCCATAAACGCAGGATGAGAGAGGAGAGACAGAAACCAAGTGAGGAGAAAAGAGGATGGAAAGACTTAAAGGACATAATATGACAAAAAGCGAACAAGTTAGGTGAAATGAGCGTAGAAAACAATTGTGGAAAAGAAAGGAGAAGAAAAATATGAAGGAGGAGAAGACACACTTATGCTTCAGCCTCATGATGCGTTTCCAACGTCCAAGCTTTGGGACTTCTGCTCCAAGCATAATACCTTCCGGACAGCTTGACTCTACAAGATTTAAGAGGTTGAGCTTTAGGTCCAGGAGAAGGGTGCAGGATGGCAAAAGCCATGAACAGCCTAACGGTGTGGTGAGACACATTCTGTTGGAGATGCATAATTACTTACAGCACCATCGCCTGAGTCGGCCAGAATCTTTGTATATACATTGTTTCAAACCTAAGTCAGAATATCCTGGGATCTACTTGCAAACGCCACCAGCTCGATGCATCTTTGGAAGGCTGAGGGTGGCATTTCAGATTTTTTGATTTCTTGGATAATTTTAAGATTTGGCAGATTTAACAGCTTATAGTATCGGGATGCGCCATGTGGCCTAGAGGCAAAAAACATGTTTACCTTTAAAACTTTACTGTTGATGATTTTTGTCAGCTTTGTGCAGGTTTTCCCTATTTGTTAAACATGTTTTTAGTTTTTTCTATTTATTTTGCTGAGTTTTTGGTTGGTTTTATTAGGTTTCAATAGTTTTCTTAGTCTTTTGGAGGGCTTGGTAGAATTTGGTGGAACTCCCGCATGTTGGGTTGGTTTTCAGGGTTGGGTTGCTTGGTTTGTTAGACCCAAAAGCAAAGCAAAAGCACGACGCATTTTGAGTATGTTTGAGTACTTTTTAGTATTTGCTCGATTTTTGAGTTTTTTCCCGGACATATTTGGCATGCTTTAGATCTTCTTGCTTTCCTTTCTCTAGTTTTTTCAAGATGGCGCTACGAGGAGTTGTCAAATGGCTCCAGTGAGAATAAGTAGGGACCAGCAAAGACACAGCTCACTGATTGTGGCAGCTTGTAGCGCAACTGTGTCAAGCAAGACCCTGCAACAAAGCTGATTCATCCAGCACTGGCAAAGCGGATTTTGGAAGCATCCAGCATTCATAGCATTCACCAAGCACGCTTGAACAGAAGCAGGTCTATCCCACCAGAAAACAATCTGCATTTTTCATAAAAAGACTCGTAGCACCATAACTCCTCAGATACTTTTTTTTTCGTGAAACTTATTGAGCATGTATTATCACACCAGTGCAACTTACAATGTTCCTACATCGATACATCCAGCTTTGCGAGATACGCACTTTACAAATGCGGGCCTTGCACTGTAGAGTGCCCACCAAGTCAATCCAAGTCGTAGATTGAGTACCGAGCACAGCAAACATTGCTAACTTGTTGAGAGTTGGCCAATTTCACTCAGATCACATCAACAAACCGGACCTTTGCACACCGATTCCTCAGCGACGTGTCAGCAAACTTCTACGCCATCAAAACCTGAACCAAGGGGCGTCACGTCGAGTCAAGATAGTCAAAGTCAGCAAACACCAACAAACTCAACATTTAGCACACATTCAGTTAGTACATTTAACATGAGACAGGAATTCACCTGATGGTGTTTTCAATCTGAGTCTCTCCGAGAGGTATGGTCCGATGATTAGTCAGTCCTTGCCCAAGCGAAAGAAGATACTCGAGAGATCTTGAGAATGCAGTTTATTTTTTGACAGAAGGCAGAAGATGAAAGAAAACTAAAGGAAGTAGACATTTAGTCAAAACACACTTGATCAGAAAACTTGTGACAGATCCAATCTCAGCAAAAATAAAGCAGAACATTCGAGACCGGGAACAAGACCGCAAAATTGCCCACGTCCCCGAAACCTGACCACATCCAAACTTCTACGCATGAAACCTGTCAGTTGAAATCGTGCTGGTTTTAGATTTCATGATTTTCATGCGGAAAGCTTTCCGCTTCCTTTCCGCTTGGATGTTGGATTTTTGGCGGGTCCAGGGTGATATCATGATTTCATCTTGACACCCCCACGAAAATCAAAATCAAGATGTCCTTTACGATTCACGTAGAATGGACTCCCCATGGTGAATCTGTACATCCTCCCAAAAAGAGGCAGTTGATGTGCGTGGCTGACCCTGTAGTTCGGAATCACATTGTTGGGGCTTCGAAGAATCGCATCATCTAGAATCTAGAATCATCTAGATGCACTTGAAAGGCAAGCTCCTCATACCAATATCATATTGGAGATAAATACTTAGGTGAACATGCAGGCACAAGGAATGCCTGTACTGCAAAAGCATATCTGGTCCCTTCACAGCAAGGCGATAGACAAGTTTGTGACACTTGCCAATCAGACATTAGTCAATGCTATCAATGTGTAGATGTATCTCAAGAAATAGATATCCACATGCTCTACGCAGGTCACATGCAGCGCCTATCCCGTAAAATTACAATCATTCACCAGCCTCAAGAAAGCAAGCCATTTTCCCCTCTCGGTAGGCACCCCTGCAAAACCACCACCACCATTCAAGTGCATCTATGGGATTGCAACCGAGGTTGCACCGTAATCCAACACGCCGACCCTTTTGCACTTTTAGCTGCGTCGGTGCATTCATGGATTTAGTGTTTCCAGGACCTTGATGAGACCGCTGGTACAATCATGACCATTCCCTCCGCCATTGAGCAGAGGGAGGCAAAGGATGTTGCTATGTTGACTAAGATGAAGCTGTTGCAGCATGCGGCCTCTCCGTCTTGTGCTTTCACATTAAAGCTGAGATGATTCCACTGTAATGCCAACAAAACCACTTCGTGTAGGGGCGTGAGAATTTTCGATACCCCTAGGATGCTCTGCAGAACTGAACAAAAATCCTCACGAGACTGCCACACTTAGAACCTGGTCTGGAATAGTCTCGAAAAAGTGTACTAAGCCGGTTCGTGAGACCGAACATTTTTGTGTCAAGATTCAGCGAGCCCTCTCCGTTTGTTTGGTGGAAGGACGGCAACGTAGAAGCATTGCAGAATGCATTACAGGAGATGAGTCAAACTTGGGTTTTCGGGAGCAGTTTGTGGGTCAGACGTACGTCACAAAAAACTTGTGTCGATTTGTCATGGCCTGGCTTGACTATCCACTTGGGAGCTACACACTCCCGAAATCGACGGATGCCCCAGGAATTACAGGTTGCTGAGCGGCAGCGGAAGGAGGCAAATCGGCGCAACCGGTCACGCACTCAGATGCTGTCAAGATGATCGGGGTTCAGGTCCCTTCCGACTCTTCCCAGCAAAGACGGAAGATTTCAGAAGAAAACTAGCCTTGCCTGAAGAGAACAACTATTTGCTGTCTAGTTCTTCTCTCAGGACACTCCAAAATGTCATTGACACGGTTCACAAAGGGATCAACGAGGAAAGAAAAAGGCGAGCGGTCTGACATTTCAATTTGAGCTGTTTAGGTACGTGTTTGCATGTGTGAATACACTGAAGTTTGTCGCTGTAGTCTTTCACAAGCAAAGTGCCTCACAATGCTGTCTTTCCGATTTCCTGAATGAACGCAGTTTCGCTTTCCAGTTGTGCCTCTTTCAGTCACTTCAATCTTTTTGGTGCACCATCTCTGCTGTATTCTGATTCAGATGCGAATCCACTCGCCATGAAGCTCGCCGGGCACGAAGTGAAGTGGTTGTGCGGATCCTCGATCCTCAGTAGAACCTACAAGATCTACAAGTAGTATCAGTATCAAGTAGTGGTCTTGTCTTCCGATGGTATGCCAGTATGCCCGTTCAGTGTTCAAGTTGAGGGGTGGGTGCGCTTGTTGCGAATACCAGCGCGAGATTCGCAACAAGTTGATGTGCTGGGATCAAGTATGCAGAAATTCACCAGAATAGCGTTAGCATGCTTTAGCTCTATATAGGATTCTATAGGGGTTCTTACTTCAAGTATCTTCAAGTGTAGGGGTGAGTGTTCGCAGAATTTTGGCAGCGTGATCGGGTGTGTGTGTGTGTGCGTCGCTGCCTGATCGTGGCCGTCAATGGTGTCAAGATTGAACAATGCGAAATAATGCGAATGTATTGCCAACTGTACATGCACGTGTTTCGAGAATCGCACTCTATATTCATGAAGTAATTACACTTTGTATTTTGCGAATTACATCGAATTACACTTTTCTATTTGGCCAAGTACAGTAATTACTGTTTGTATATTGCAAATTATATTCTAGTTCTATTGATTCTATTATCACTTGAATTACACCTGTGTATTTGAGAGAGTACATTGGCACAGTACGGGTTCGACATGGCTGTGACAGAATGGCCTCGTGCGATTGTGTTTTTCATGCTAGAGTATTTGGGGTCTATGGTGGTACAATTTTGTTCAGAGGTGCTACGCCACTTACTTGGCCAACTGGGACAGTCGAAGGAGTGGCTTGATTTTTTTCTTGGGTGTGCATTCCGCTTTGCAAACGGTTCGTTGGCTCGTTGACTTGTTCTTCTTGGAATGCGCTCCCACTACTTTACTTGAAACGATACTGGCTTCAGGAGACGTCCGACAGCGGTCTGGTAGCGAAGTCTGTAATCGGCCCAGATATGTGCAGATTCAACACAGTCGAAAAAAGACATGATTACTGATTACATAGCTATATCAATGCATGTATCATCAAAGCCAACCAATTCTGCGTCAAGAGAAGGCGGCTGTGGAGCACCAGCTGCAAGAGGCACGGAAATCACATGAAATTGCGGAGTCATTGCCAGGTGATGAAGTCGCATGAAGTCACAGGAAGCCTTGTTGCGTAAACATGTGAGAAAATGCGGGAAATGACGAAGAAACGTATTCGATGAAGTCGCACAAAGAGATTGATCACAATGACACCGCATGGCACCGAACATGTATGTTTTAGTCGGCCGGCTGCAGTGTTGCCACAGCACACGCTTGTTCCAGAAGCTCTATGGTGAGAATCGGACATGAGCTGTTGGGAGTACCTGGTAGTACATACATGGCAGTATGTAGTAGTATGTAGTAGTGCGTAGTAGTACGTAGTAGTAGGTAGTAGTACGTGGTAGTACGTAGTAGTACGTACTAGTAAGTAAGTAGTAAGTAAGTAGTAAGTAAGTAGTAAGTAAGTAGTTTTACAATTTTGCGGATGTTCACTTCGACACCTGCATGCGGGGGTTCATGGCAGAATTCAAGCCGTTTCAAGGTTTCAACAGGGTACTTAGATCATTTGGCAGTTCTTTGTGACGGAAGTCACCAACATGATACGTATTCAGCGGCAAAAGGACTATTATCAAGATTATCCCCCTCAGCAGTTTGTCTCTCCAAACAGCGGTCAACGTCCAACTTCTTCGATGTACAAAGCTGCGAGCTGATAACGTCCGTACCGTACTCCCTCCTTGCCTCAGGCCGTACCTTTCTTACCTTTTCCTTGGTGGTATCCATATTCATCACAAATTTGTTGCCATTCATCCCAACCTTGGTATTGCCATGCTGTCATCTTCAATTCTATGTGTCTGTCTCAATGCATTGCAATTCATCTTGAACCAAGTAGCTGGCATGTGTGTAGTTGCTCTTTCCTTTCTTACCTTTTCCCTTTTCTTTTGCTAGTTCTCCTTGATTGAAATCTTCTCTGACATCCTGAGTAATCATTGTCATCCAGATCCAAAAGGCATCATTCACGTGAACGCCTGAGCACCAATGTAAATGTAAACACATAAGCACATAAAACACACGCAATTGACCCAGGAGGTCACAGTGTTGACACAAAAAAGCAAGCAATTTGAGGGAAAAACAATCCGGGGCGTTCGGCTTATCAAAAGAGAACATGTAACATGCATAGAATCATAGAGTTTTTGAGATTCAGACACACAATCCACACATATTTGCAGATAGAGGCCCAAATGGTGGCTCAGCAGACTGTTGCAGAAAAAGAGACGCAACTTGAGGAGGCACCTGCTGGTGACATCATTGATATGATTGATGTATATTGATGTGATATGCATCATGTGCATTACTTCCAGCCTTGAGTTTGCAAATGCAAATTGCCACCAGCATGTTGACAAAAGGCCTTGAAACGTGCAGAAGAATTAGAAGAAGAAAAGCAAGTTCTCCAGGCCATGATCGAGCGTGCCCAAAGTGATTAGTATGACTAGTACTGCATTTGTTTGAAGAAACTTGTTGTTTTTGTTCGCCGGCTTCCCAAAATTTACAGTGAAGATTTATATAACAATTAACATGTGTTGGAGTTTGGCAAGTTTGGAATGTTTTGAAGAGTTTTCAGGTTTGCAGCAGTGTCTTTCGTATGTGCCAATGCGTGAAGGCAGAGGTGGAGCAGAAGCAGCCAGCTCTCCTGCAGGAGAAGGATTCCTTGCAGCAACAGCTGCAGCAAGCGCAGCAGGCGCATGGCAATGCATGACATCGCATGTTGACACAAAAAAGCAAGCAATTTGAGGGAAAAACAATCCGGAGCATTCGGCTTATCAAAAGAGAACATGCATAGAATCATAGAGTTTTTGAGATTCAGACGCACAATCCACACATAGTTGCGGATAGAGGCCCAAGTGGTGGCTCAGCAGACTGTTGCAGAAAAAGAGACGCAACTTGAGGAGGCACCTGCTGGTGACATCATTGATATGATTGATGTATATTGATGTGATATGCATCATGTGCATTACTTCCAGCCTTGAGTTTGCAAATGCAAATTGCCACCAGCATGTTGACAAAAGGCCTTGAAACGTGCAGAAGAATTAGAAGAAGAAAAGCAAGTTCTCCAGGCCATGATCGAGCGTGCCCAAAGTGATTAGTATGACTAGTACTGCATTTGTTTAAAGAAACTTGTTGTTTTTGTTCGCTACTTCCCAAAATTTACAGTGAAGATTTATATAACAATTAACATGTGTTGGAGTTGGGCAAGTTTGGAATGTTTTGAAGAGTTTTCAGGTTTGCAGCAGTGTCTTTCGTATGTGCCAATGCGTGAAGGCAGAGGTGGAGCAGAAGCAGCCAGCTCTCCTGCAGGAGAAGGATTCCTTGCAGCAACAGCTGCAGGAAGCGCAGCAGGCGCATGGCAATGCATGACATCGCATGTTGACACAAAAAAGCAGGTAATTTGAGGGAAAAACAATCCGGAGCATTCGGCTTATCAAAAGAGAACATGCATAGAATCATAGAGTTTTTGAGATTCAGACGCACAATCCCCACATAGTTGCGGATAGAGGCCCAAGTGGTGGCTCAGCAGACTGTTGCAGAAAAAGAGACGCAACTTGAGGAGGCACCTGCTGGTGACATCATTGATATGATTGATGTATATTGATGTGATATGCATCATGTGCATTACTTCCAGCCTTGAGTTTGCAAATGCAAATTGCCACCAGCATGTTGACAAAAGGCCTTGAAACGTGCAGAAGAATTAGAAGAAGAAAAGCAAGTTCTCCAGGCCATGATCGAGCGTGCCCAAAGTGATTAGTATGACTAGTACTGCATTTGTTTGAAGAAACTTGTTGTTTTGGTTCGCCGGCTTCCCAAAATTGACAGTGAAGATTTATATATATAACAATTGACATGTGTTGGAGTTTGGAATGTTTTGAAGAGTTTTCAGGTTTGCAGCAGTGTCTTTCGTATGTGCCAATGCGTGTAGGCAGAGGTGGAGCAGAAGCAGCCAGCTCTCCTGCAGGAGAAGGATTCCTTGCAGCAACAGCTCCAGCAAGCGCAGCAGGCGCATGGCAATGCATGACATCGCATGTTGACACAAAAAAGCAAGCAATTTGAGGGAAAAACAATCCGGAGCATTCGGCTTATCAAAAGAGAACATGCATAGAATCATAGAGTTTTTGAGATTCAGACACACAATCCACACATAGTTGCGGATAGAGGCCCAAATGGTGGCTCAGCAGACTGTTGCAGAAAAAGAGACGCAACTTGAGGAGGCACCTGCTGGTGACATCATTGATATGATTGATGTATATTGATGTGATATGCATCATGTGCATTACTTCCAGCCTTGAGTTTGCAAATGCAAATTGCCACCAGCATGTTGACAAAAGGCCTTGAAACGTGCAGAAGAATTAGAAGAAGAAAAGCAAGTTCTCCAGGCCATGATCGCGCATGCCCAAAGTGATTAGTATGACTAGTACTGCATTTGTTTGAAGAAACTTGTTGTTTTTGTTCGCCGGCTTCCCAAAATTTACAGTGAAGATTTATATAACAATTAACATGTGTTGGAGTTTGGCAAGTTTGGAATGTTTTGAAGAGTTTTCAGGTTTGCAGCAGTGTCTTTCGTATGTGCCAATGCGTGAAGGCAGAGGTGGAGCAGAAGCAGCCAGCTCTCCTGCAGGAGAAGGATTCCTTGCAGCAACAGCTGCAGCAAGCGCAGCAGGCGCATGGCAATGCATGACATCGCATGTTGACACAAAAAAGCAAGCAATTTGAGGGAAAAACAATCCGGAGCATTCGGCTTATCAAAAGAGAACATGCATAGAATCATAGAGTTTTTGAGATTCAGACACACAATCCACACATAGTTGCGGATAGAGGCCCAAGTGGTGGCTCAGCAGACTGTTGCAGAAAAAGAGACGCAACTTGAGGAGGCACCTGCTGGTGACATCATTGATATGATTGATGTATATTGATGTGATATGCATCATATGCATTACTTTACTTCCAGTCTTTGTTGGTCAATCTGCATAAGATATGGATAGCAATACTTGGGACTGGACTTTGCTGAGTTTGAGAGCATTGGGATCAGTGATCAGTACAGTTGTGCCGATCGAGCAGGAGTCAGCACGCGCTCTTCAACTTGAAGAAGATAATTGGGACAAGGAGAACAAGATCAATGAGCTAAAGGTGCCTGGTACTGCAGAAGTTGAAAACTACTCGTCACTGTTGTTGACCCAAAGTTTTTTCCAGACTTGCCATTTGCGGTGCCCACAGTTGACACCTATGCACACATTTCAGGGGGACCCCGGAGCAATCGTGAGGCTCAACTTAAATTGATGAAGGAACGGTTCTCCCTTGAGAAGGAGCAAGAGGCAAAGGGAAAGCAGTGCAACCCAAAGGGCGTTCCCCCCGAGAAGATCAAATCTTAGATGTTTGCTTCCTAGTTTGATGGTTGAAACGGAATGCACGCGAACGGTGCAGAACATTGCTTGTTGTATTGCTAGAAAGGCTTCAGGCTTGCCAAATTGAATCGAAATTGGTGAATCGTACATGAATTGTGATGAAAAATGCCGGTGTCGTTCAACATTTGCCCAACTCGTGCCAGGCTGAAGCAAGCGAAGATTTGAGGAAGAAGCAGCTGGAGGACCTGAAGCAACAGATGCAATCAGAGGTGGCCAAAGCCAGAGAACTCATCAAATCTAAGTAGCATAGTAACATAAGGTGGAACACTGCAAACATGTGCAGACATTGGAACCAAAGCTTGCTTCAGGCGCAACAATACGCAGCGCCTGGAACCCTGGAACCTATTTCCTGCAAGTTTGATATAGTCTTTAGTCATACGCGTTTTTGTGTTTTGGTTCACTTTGCAGACATTGATCTCCTTGATTACTGTAAAGGTCTTTGCAAGAGTTAGCTCGCAAAGAAATCGAGCGTCTTCGCGCGGAAATGGCCTGCAAAGATGAGCAGGCCCAAGAAGCAGATTGTGGGTATTTAGAGGCTTCGTGTTTGTGCGCAACGCCTACAGTACAAGTTGGAAACTGAACAAGATGAAAACAGCTCATGAGAAGATGTCGCAGAATTCCAGAAAGATAAACAGTGCCCCAAGATGCTACAAGGGCTACAACTGGTTGGTTGAGCTGAGTGAACCACAGGTAGACTCTGAAGTTCAGCAGAAAACTGCTCTGCAGCAGCAGTTGCAAGAGGCATGTTCATGACACGTCTTGATTGACAGTGTGTGAGTGTGTGAGCAAGATGCACAGAGCTGACATTTTTGTATAGCTGACGCATCAGTCGGCATTCGCCCCTTGCTCTTGCCGTTGCTGCCATTGTAGTGTTGTTGTTTGTTTGTTTGGTTGGTTGGTTGGCTCGCTGGCTGGCTGGTTGGTGTTGTGGTTGGTGTTGTGGTTGGTGTCGTGGTTGGTGTCGTGTTTATTGTCGTGGTTGTTTTCGTTGCTGCTGTTGGCTGTTGGCTGTTGGCTGTTGGCTGTTGGCTGTTGGCTGTTGGCTGTTGGCTGTTGGCTGTTGTTGTTGTTGTTGTTGTTGTTGTTGTTGTTGTTGTTGCTGCTGCTGCTGCTGTTGCTGTTAATGTTGCTGCTGTTGTTGTTGTTGTTGTTGATGATGATGTTGTTGTTGTTGCTGTTGCTGTTGCTGTTGCTGTTGTTGTTGTTGTTGTTGATGATGTTGATGATGTTAATGTTGTTGTTGTTGTAGTTGTTGTTGTAGTTGTTGTAGTAGTAGTAGTAGTAGTTGTTGTTGTCGTTGTTGTTGTTGTTGTTGTTGTTGTTGTTGTTGTTGTTGTTGTTGTTGTATGTTGTTGTATGTTGTTGTATGTTGTTGTATGTTGTTGTATGTTGTTGTATNTGCTGTTGCTGTTGCTGTTGCTGTTGCTGTTGCTGTTGCTGTTGCTGTTGCTGTTGCTGTTGCTGTTGCTGTTGCTGTTGCTGTTGCTGTTGCTGTTGCTGTTGCTGTTGCTGTTGCTGTTGCTGTTGCTGTTGCTGTTGTTGCTGTTGTTGCTGTTGCTGTTGCTGTTGCTGTTGCTGTTGCTGTTGCTGTTGCTGTTGCTGTTGCTGTTGCTGTTGCTGTTGCTGTTGCTGTTGCTGTTGTTGTTGTTGTTGTTGTTGTTCCGCGCGCGCGACAAAAACACAATCATAGATCATAGTTTCTATGCTTGTGCTTAGAACTGCAGGGTTCGGAGCAACATTCATGGTACTTTATGTTGCTTGACAGTTTGGGTGCCAAAACGATGCTTACTACTATTTGCAGTGTGGCTTGATATTTCCTTGGCAAAATTGCAAAAACATTGATGTTTTTGGTGCTTGCACGCAGAAAACCACTGTTGTTTGCAGTATTTTGTGTAATACCCAACCAAAAACACGTACGCAAACAAACATGTGGACATGTGTATGCAACGTTTTTTCTTTCCCTTTCAAGCCACACTGATTTTCAAACATGAAATCATGGTTTCAGTGAACGATTTTAGCATATAATGTCGGCTTGGGAGTTTTTTCTCCTATTTTGGTGCTGCAGATACCGCTCAAAAACAAAGTTTTTCCAAATGCGTTTTTCCCGGTCACCCCCTGTTTCTGAAGCCACTGGTTTTCGGCATAGCATAAGACGGCGGTGCCGGATAGTTGGGTGTCGGTAGTGCCAACCACCCCTGAGAGAGGGAAGGAAACATGGCAATCAGGCGCCCATGCAAATCAATTGAGAAGACACAAACTACCATCAAACCATCAACTTAAGAGGCAGCATCCCGAGAGCAAAACACAACAAATCCAACCATCAGCATACCTCAAGTGCAACCAACGCACCAACACAATACCATTCCCCCGGCACGCTGCACAGCTTCACAGGAGGGCGGGGAAAAAAAGAGCCCGAGGAGAAAAATGGGTGGTATCGAGATGCTGTGTGCTACTCATGGTATGCCGCACTTTAGCGGGGTAGGGTTTTTGTTGTGCTGCTGGGATGCTTTGTGTCGTGCTGGAATGCATTGTGCTGTGCTCACGGTATGCTATGTGTTTTGCGTGCTGTATGGGCGGGATGCTCGCTAAGGCTTCACATGTTCTCTCTTCTTTTCCGCACAGCAACAGTGACAAACGGGAAGCAGGAGAAAAACTGCACCGTCAAGCTCGTCAGCATTTAAAAGTTGTATACAGAGCGTTCAAACACCACCAGCATCAAACGCTAAAAACGCTACAAGTTAAACCGGGTCCAGCGGCATGCAAAAAGTGCTGATGGAACGCTCCAAAACACCAAAAAAAGCACAAACCAAGCTGGGTCCAAGAAAACAGTTTTGAAGGCTTTACAGCAAGGTTGCCAACAGCGGATATTTCAGAATCTTTCCAGGGAGCGCTTGAAAGCCTACTAGATTCGTTCAACCTGTTGTTGCCCTGAAGGCTGTCTCATCTCTGGCACAAGTTCAGCAAGCTGAGAGAGAGAGACAGATGCAACTCGAGGAGGCCGCAGCAGCCGTTAATTGGCAAGAAACATTTGGATGTCAAATCATGTCAAATTTGTGTTTCACCATTTCAAATTCCTAATATAGCCTTCAATCTTTCCGATGCATTTTCAATGTAACCACGCACTGTAGATGGTTGTTTCCGACAGTGCTGTTCATTTTGAACAGGCTTTGGCTCATGCCCGGCAGCTGGAAGAAGAGAAGCGTCGGGTGCAGGAAAGCTACAATGACATGCAGGCTGTGGAGTCCGTCAGGGTCACAGCACACGATTGTCTAGATGTGTGGGGGTCTAGATTGTTACTTCCGCGACTGATGCCCTAGCCGATTTCAAATTCCTAGGTTCTCACTTGTTGACGTGAATGGTTGAAGAACTGCAGCAGTTTCAATCCATGTTTACGTCTGGGTTCTAGCGCATGTTTGACATTCGTTGATATTCCTTTGCACTGTTTGCATCGCAGGAAGGGTCAGTACATTAAGATTGATAAAAATTGATCAAAGCATATTAAAAGCATTCAAAAGATACCAGGGTGATCCGAGTCGTAGTGTTGCAGCATCACACTGTTCAGATTCAAACACCTTCTTTATCCTTCTTTAATGTGGAGCCGAGCAGTTCGGATTCCGCAACCTGCGGGAAAAAACAGGCAGAACCTAGCAGGAAAAAATCATTATGTTGATACACAATTGACAGTGAAGATTTATATAACAATTAACATGTGTTGGAGTTTGGCAAGTTTGGAATGTTTTGAAGAGTTTTCAGGTTTGCAGAAGTGTCTTTCGTATGTGCCACTGCGTGAAGGCAGAGGTGGAGCAGAAGCAGCCAGCTCTCCTGCAGGAGAAGGATTCCTTGCAGCAACAGCTGCAGCAAGCGCAGCAGGCGCATGGCAATGCATGACATCGCATGTTGACACAAAAATGCAAACAATTTGAGGGAAAAACAGTCCGGAGCATTCGGCTTATCAAAAGAGAACATGCATAGAATCATAGAGTTTTGAGATTCAGACACACAATCCACACATAGTTGCGGATAGAGGCCCAAATGGTGGCTCAGCAGACTGTTGCAGAAAAAGAGACGCAACTTGAGGAGGCACCTGCTGGTGACATCATTGATATGATTGATGTATACTGATGTGATATGCATCATGTGCATTACTTCCAGCCTTGAGTTTGCAAATGCAAATTGCCACCAGCATGTTGACAAAAGGCCTTGAAACGTGCAGAAGAATTAGAAGAAGAAAAACAAGTTCTCCAGGCCATGATCTACTGCATTTGTCTGAAGAAACATGTTGTTTTTGTTCGCTAGCTTCCCAAAATTGACAGTGAAGATTTATAAAACAATTAACATGTGTTGGAGTTTGGCAAGTTTGGAATGTTTTGAAGAGTTTTCAGGTTTGCAGAAGTGTCTTTCGTATGTGCCACTGCGTGAAGGCAGAGGTGGAGCAGAAGCAGCCAGCTCTCCTGCAGGAGAAGGATTCCTTGCAGCAACAGCTGCAGCAAGCGCAGCAGGCGCATGGTAATTCATGACATCACATGTTGACACAAAAAAGCAGGCAATTTGAAGGAATAACAATCCGGGGCATTCGGCTTATCAAAAGAGAACATGCATAGAATCATAGAGTTTTTGAGATTCAGACGCACAATTCACATAGTTGCGGATAGAGGCCCAAGTGGTGGCTCAGCAGACTGTTGCAGAAAAAGAGACGCAACTTGAGGAGGCACCTGCTGTGACATCATTGATATGATTGATGTATATTGATGTGATATGATATGCATCATGTGCATTACTTGCAGCCTTGTGTTTGCAAATGCAAATTGCCACCAGCATGTTGACAAAAGGCCTTGAAACGTGCAGAAGAATTAGAAGAAGAAAAGCAAGTTCTCCAGGCCATGATCGCCAAAGTGATTTGATTGGTTTGTTTTGGAAAAGACTTTTTGCCCTTAACAACTCGGATATTGGTGTCCGAAATGTCGATGTAACTAGATTAGACAATCTATATTTTGAAACAACATCACAACACTAGAGGAACAACGCGCGTGCTATGTGACATCCACATTTGAGTAAATTGAGTTTGATGGGCCTGAAACCCGAATACTTTGGACAGCCTAGGGCTCACTCTAGCTCAAGCTAACTTAGTCATACCAACATACTGGACGAATTGTTGTTGGGAGCTATAGAGATTCACAGGAACTCACTGAAAAACAGTGAAATTGGGTGGCTTGGATTTCTATTTGTGAAACTTTGGATTGATTGCATGTTTGTTAATGAGACAATATCAGTGGGTAAGGTGGATTGCATTGCTTTCCGGGTTTCTTCCCTTTTTAGGAGTGAACTCAGTGAATTTCTGTGAAACTGAGTCAAATTGAATAACAATTGAAGGAGTTTGAGTCCGAGCGGAACGATTTCGTTGTAATTTTCAGACGGGTAGTCCTGTTCATATAGTAGATATTTTTGGAAGAATCACTCAAAGAACTCAGACTCAAAGTAAATTCGCATTGACATATGCACCGGCAAGAATGCAATCATAGATCATAGATCATAGATCATAGATCATAGTCAGAAACTTTGGTTCCTGCTGTTTTCGAAATTCTACCAAAACAAGCCGGGGACTTAAATTGGTGGTGTAGGCTTGGTGGCAACATACTCGGTTTTGGGAAGTAAGTAAAATGAAAGATAAGACAAAAACGACAGTGTATAATGTTCTAGGTAAAGTTCACTTTACAGTTTTCAAAACTTTCTTCAACCAGGATCAAATCAAAAGCCACTACAGTAGTTCAATGCAAATCGCCAAATCAAACTTGTAGAATGCCAAAAAATCACTGAAGAACAATTTAACACCTTTGAATAGTATGATTTTTAACACTTCAAGTCAAACCCAGCTCAATTTCACACCCAATCCTGGCTCAATGCTTCTCCAAGAGCAGTCTTTGCAAAGACTGAAAATGCAAGTCTCTGAATCATTTGCTTGCACCTTTTTCTCCAGGATTCATCCAAAACCATGCAAAGGCAAAAATCGTTTCATTGAGCATCATCAAAATGATGTCCTGGATTAATTACATTGACATTAGTTGTGCAATCATGAACTTAATGTCAGTAACATCATCTCTTCGGCTTTTACAGATCGATTCAACAGACCTGGGCAAACATCTCAAATCTGATCCAAGGTGTCCCTCCGCACACTGCTTAGTGCTGGACAACATCTTAAAGATGATTTGTTGGATTTTGTCTGAATGGAATTGTCGAGGCAGAATCATTTGCGTGCCAACGCTGCACACGTGAAGGCAGAGGTGGAGGAGAAGCAGCCAGCTCTCCTGCAAGATAAGGACTCCTTACAACAGCAGGTGAAAGAGAGACACATATTGATGTCATATGCATTGCTTTAGTTCTAGCCTTGTGTTGCAAATGCGAATTGCCACCAGCATGTTGACAAAAGGCCTTGAAACGTGCACAACAATCAGAACTAGATGTTGTGCACGTTTCAAGGCCTCTTGTCAACATGCTGGTGGCGATTTGCAGCAGCTTGAAGAGAAGCAGCTTAGAGAAGGTGAATGATGGCCACTTTGCGGCTGCATGCTGTGGGTCGGAGGTTCTCATGTAACATCCGAAAGCTTTTGCTCAATCCACAAAAGGTATGGATAGCAATACTCGGGACTTGGCTTTGCTGAGTTTGAGAGCATTGGGATCAGTGATCAGCACAGTTGTGCCGATCGAGCAGGATACAATAACTCGTGCACTTCAACTTGAAGAAGAGAAGTTTGACAGGGAACAGAAAATCAACCAGCTAAAGGGACCTTTAGCATCCTTTAGCTGGTTGATGTTATTGTTAAGATGCATGAGTACCATTCCTTTGTTTGCGACATCACTGAGGAAGTAGTTTGGTTGACTAAAGAAACCACTCCTCAGCCTACTGATTTGCCGAATTTCGGGGCATTCAAATGGCAATGCGCCCAGATGTTTTGGCACTTCAACCTAAGTGCCCATACGGTGACACTTTTTATCAGCGGGTACAGATGTGGTGGAATTAGTTGGTGTGGCCAGTTGCAGCTTGTGGAGCAGCAAGAGGCGAAAGGAAAACAGTGCAATTGGTTGGGCGTCTTCGCCCCCAGAAAATCAAATCTTAGATGTTTGCTTCCTAGTTTGATGGTTGAAACGGAATGCATGCGAACGGTGCAGAGCATTGCTTGTGATATTGCTAGAAAGGCTTCAGGCTTGCCAAATTGAATCGAAATTGGTGAATCGTACATGAATTGTGATGAAAAATGCCGGTGTCGTTCAACATTTGCCCAACTCGTGCCAGGCTGAAGCAGACCAGTTGAGGAAGAAGCAGCTGGAGGACCTGAAGCAACAGATGCAATCAGAGGTGGCCAAAGCCAGAGAACTCATCAAATCTAAGTAGCATAGTAACATAAGGTGGAACACTGCAAACATGTGCAGACATTGGAACCAAAGCTCGCTTCAGGCGCAACAATATGCAGCGCCTGGAACCCTGGAACCTATTTCCTGCAAGTTTGATATAGTCTTTAGTCATACGCGTTTTTGTGTTTTGGTTCACTTTGCAGACATTGATCTCCTTGATTACTGTAAAGGTCTTTGCAAGAGTTAGCTCGCAAAGAAATCGATCGTTTTCGCGCGGAAATGGCCTGCAAAGATGAGCAGGCCCAAGAAGCAGATTGTACGCACGTAGACTAGAGGCTGCTGCTGCTATTCTACAACACTGTACAACGCCCTGTATAGTACAATTTTAAACTGAATGCGAAGGCATCAGAGAGTGCTGATACAACAAGATGAGATTCTTGTACACGGACTTCCGGAAACGTAAACAGTTCTGTTTACAAGATGTTGCACTTAATTTGGACCGAGTGAAGTGCAGGTCAACTCTGAAGTTCAGCAGAAAACTGCTCTGCAACATCAGTTGCAAGAGGCATGTTCATGACACGGCTTGATTGACAGCGTATATATATATACACATA
This sequence comes from Breviolum minutum Mf 1.05b.01, assembly GCA_000507305.1. Lineage (NCBI taxonomy): Eukaryota > Dinophyceae > Suessiales > Symbiodiniaceae > Breviolum > Breviolum minutum. The sequence goes on along the minus strand of DF244188.1, from coordinate 1,941 downwards.
CATTGACATACATATGTATATATAATGATATATATGTATAATATTTATATTTACAGTACGTACAATTCAACGTATTTATGTCTGTATAATATATAATTAAATTATAGTAAATATTTCAGAGTCTTTGGAGCTGAAAGCCTACAAGGACTACTAGGTATGTTAAACCTGTTGCCCTGAAGGCTGTCTCATCTCTGGCACAAGTTCAGCAAGCTGAGAGAGAGAGACAGATGCAACTCGAGGAGGCCGCAGCAGTGGAAAAGAACAGTTTGGGGTCAAAACTTCAAGGACGTAAAACCATGTCAAATATACGTTTCACCAATATATAGAGTTCAATCTTTACCATGCGTTTTCAATGTAGCCACGCACTGTTGTAGATGGTTGTTTCCGACTGCGCTGTTCATTCTGAACAGGCTTTGGCTCATGCCCGGCAGCTGGAAGAAGAGAAGCGTCGGGTGCAGGAAAGCTACAATGACATGCAGGCTGTGGAGTCCGTCAGGGTCACAGCACACGATTGTCTAGATGTGTGCGGGTCTACGTTGTTGCTTCCGCGACTGATGCCCTAGCCGATTTCACATTCCTAACTTCTCACTTGTTGACGTGAATGGTTGAAGAACTGCCGCAGTTTCAATGCATGTTTACGTCTGAGTTTTACGCTGCACCTCTTGGACATTCCTTGATATTCCTTTGCACTGTTTGCATCGCGGGAAGAGTCAGTAGATTAAGATTGATAAAAATTGATCAAAGCATATTAAAAGAATTCAAAAGATACTAGGGTGATCAGAGTCATATTGTTGCAGCATCACACTGTGCTGGGAACACAAGAAGGTGCAGCTGCAGCAAAGCCAGCCAGCCTTCCGCGAAGAAAATGGCAGACTTCAGTTGCGAGAGGCCGGTTGCCCCTCACTCTTGTTGCTGTTCAAGAGGATGTTTGCCAGTATCAACTTTGAAAGCTAGATAAGGCATAGACATTTGATAGCTACATACTCACAAATACATGATTTCACTCCACGTCTTACCTGACAACCCAGATTCATTGTATGTCCACAACCGGCGGTGTTGTGTAAGTCGTAAGTCTGATAGTTATCAGGCCTTGCAAGAGTCTCCGCCAGGGCCAGCAATGAACTTGGTGCAAATTTTTGATACCTTCCGAAGACACTGGACGTCTGGACGTGACAAAAGGGGGAAGTTGCGAAGTTCAGTCGAGGTTTATTGCCTTCGATCCGAGGCATCCTTCGACATCTCTACTCCTCGAAGTCACAGATCAGCATGGGCAGACAGTCCCGAGGTTCGAAATGAAAAGCGGATATGCAGATATGGAATGACAATGAATGATATGGATATGCTTGGAGTTTGATTGTTTTATCATTTTTTGGCTGACCCTTTAATTGTTACATTGCTTTCCCTGTGGAGGAGAGGCGTCCTGATGATGCAATTGTTGCTGAGAACAAGTCAAGCGCTCAAAGAACGGGTTCACTCTCATGGGTTCACTCTAGGATCTTTTCTTTAACAAACCAGGATCCTCTCAGGTAACATACTGTAGACTGCAGGTTTTCTTTTATTCCTTACTTGACTAAGTGGGGTTACTAGACTTGAGATGAGGTTAGTGCTACTACTAGTGCTACTACTAGTACTACTACTAGCACTAGTACAACTACTAGTGCGACTACTAGTACTACTACTAGTACTACTACTCGTACTACTACTAGCACTAGTACAACTACTAGTGCGACTACTAGTACTACTACTAGTACTACTACTAGTACTACTACTAGTACTACTACTACAAGCACTAGTACAACTACTAGTGCGACTACTAGTACTACTACTAGTACTACTACTCGGACTACTACTAGCACTAGTACAACTACTAGTGCGACTACTAGTACTACTACTCGTACTACTACTCGTACTACTACTAGCACTAGTACAACTACTAGTGCG
>DF244187.1:0-29886 GCA_000507305.1 Breviolum minutum Mf 1.05b.01 | reverse complement strand
CGGTCGCAAAAAACGCGCATTTACTGTCGCAAAAAACGCGCCCTGGGTCATGGTTTTTGCGACGGTCCGTTTTACCGTCGCAAAAAACCCTGATAAATGTCCAAATTTACGCNGAATTACATGGGTAACTGTCGCAAAAAACGCACCTCCCCTTAGGAAATGCTCGTTGGAATGAGACACACAAAAAACTGGAGGTCCATGATGAAACTTGGAAATCCGTTTTAGAAGAAATCACTTGGCTTAGATACTAATTACAGTTGTATAAGCTATATGATATGATATGATCTAATTAAAATCTGGTTATTTCAATGAATTCCTGTATATCTAATTACTGGCCTCACAAATGTTGCAGGTGACCAAGCCAAGGTTCCATGGGCCAAGAAAGACCACGAGCAATGTGGTCCGCCCGAGGGACCAAGGCACTCTTCAACCTCAGGAATACCGATAGAAGAGACACCTCCTAGAGATTGGAATCCAAGCGAAACTTCCTGCCGAGCGAGTGACAGGACATTTTTGGGAAGCAATTGCACCCCAGAACTCACGCTCATGACAATTTCGAGGCAGCTTCGGATGAAACGATCACAATCCGGGTCATAGCCACCTGTGTTCCAGCAAATTCGTTCATCACGAAAGCGCACCTGAGCGCTCATGATCTCACAGACAATAGAAGCCATTCCATTTTGGTTCAAGTGCAACAAGCATTTGCATCTCAACTCTGGATCCAGCATAGACAACCATGTTCAGCCACTTCTTCCAAGCACAAACCTTCTTAGCATGCTGTAAACCATCTCAAAGGATCTCAAAGATTCAAATTGATGTTAATTGCATTCAAGGAACATGTTGAGGTTCCTCATCATATGCAAAAAGCATCTCTTTGCCAGCATGGAGGCCAATAGCTGGAGTAAATAGCAATTCTCTTTTTTTCCACCGGACCTGAGGGGCAAATGTTGCTTTGGGGGTTCACCAAAATGAAACTGGTGGGGATACAGTAGAAATACCTTTATCTTAAGGGAAATCCATGTGTGTTAGCCCACAAACTCTCCGGCCAGAAAGATATTTTCCTTGAAGTCAGTGATGTAAAGGTTTCCAATGGTGGAAGGAAACCTTTTCAGGGCCCTGGTGTATTGGGCCAAGATGTCCGGCATACCAATGTGGTGTATGCACACATGATGTACCATGCACATAATGCATATCAGCAATGTAAAGTCTGCGAGGCAGTTGGGAGAGACCGCAGTTCCACAGCCCAGGCACATCATATCTTTGGTCAAATTCCTCGTCGAAGAAGTCTGGGATGTAAATTTCCTGGGTGTTTTTTAATCAACCCTTGCAATCCAGAAGCAACAGAAGCGGCAATTCTGTCAAAGGCAAGAGCCCAATTGGGGAGAAAATGCGAAAATGCCCATTGCAACAGCCTTCATGACTTGGGCATTGGTCCAAGTGTCTGTGGTTGTGATCTCCTCATCTTCACGCAAAAACATGGTGTGAATGCTCCCTGCAGTGGAAACACGACGCCATGGCCCGTACTTCACCCGTGGCAGTAGCTCCGCTGGCTCTGCTGGTAGTGGCGATTCCTCACTTGTTTTTGGGGGGACCCATTCTAAGTCACTTTAGATGCGACATGCTTTTCAGACAATGCAATGCCCACGGCCCAACTTGATTCAATAATTCAGGACTTGACATTTTCAGTTCAACCACGCCACTTTCGCTACCTCCACAGAGTGTTTCGAGGCTGCCTTGGGCGGCGCCGCTTTGGGCGCTGGTGCAATGCTGACACCCTGGACGCTCAAGCACAATTTGGCGGGCATGGCATGACATTGCCACACGGAATTTGTCTCCTGCTTTTGGTTGAATAGTCTAAGTAACAGTGTTGTTGGTAGTTGAATAGTTGCGTGATTCCATCCCAGCGACAGCGATTCAGACTTCAAAAAAAACCTTAGGTTGAGAATTCTGAAGTCTTTCAGAGATTCTTACATGCGACATGGGTGTTTCCGAAAATGGTGGTACCCCCAAATCATTCATTTTAATAGGGGTTTCCATTATAAACCATCCATTTTGGGGTACCCCTATTTTTGGAAACACCCACATGGGTTCTATACTAATCAGTATGACTGCTTCTGCTTCACCTCATCAACTGCTCCCGATGATTCTTCAAGTGTCCATCTTCAAGTTGCAGAAACAGAGCTGAACTTTGCAGCCGTTGCAGCTGCGGAAATCACGGCCAATGCTAGCGTACAGTAATCAAAATATACCGAACATGCCAAAAATCAAGGGCTCTTTCCCTTGCAATCACCATCATCATCATCATCATCATCATCATCATCATCATCATCAATTGCAAACCTGTTACTGACCAGAAAAGAGTTCATGAGCCTTTTCACGCAACAACCTCCCCGGGGCACCAGAGGAGTAGCGTTCCGCTAAGCGCTCCACTGGTACACGTAACCTGCACACCAGGATTTTCCGAAAAAAAACAGCGAGTGATCAGAAATGGATAACGATATGAATATGAAATAATGTGAATAGGCTCATAGACTCACAGATAAGTTGAGCTCCATTGTTTCCAAAACATCTCTATCCTATCACTGTGTCCAAACATCCATCTGTTGTAGCAAAATCACTGGCTACTCGCCATCAACACAAGGCTGGGTGCAACCCAAGCAACAGACCCAGGCAACGAGCAGTCTCTGGAGTAAACACCTTCGTTGTAACGGAGCATTTGAGGCTGAAACATGAACAATTCAGGCCTTTCCTTCCCAGGCACTGGAAGGTTCTTTCTTAATCACAATCAGTTGGGACTTCCAACCGAATACAAGTTTCAGAACCATCAAAGAATCAAATCATGACCAATATCCATATTACTTTGTTGCCTATCTTGGACGCGAATATGTCCCTTGAATTTGGTTATTGAATCGGGATGCCAAAGAAGATTGGATTCAATGTTCTGATCTAGTAGCTATCCATGGTGCATCGTTTCATATTAGAATCACTTTGGCATGATAAAGAAGATAAGTTCCTGGCCTGTGGCCCATCACTGTTGGTAATTCAAAAAAAACGAAAAAGCTGACGCGATTTTAGTCTCCCCAAAAATCATCTTGGGAAAGTTGGATTAGGAGGACTACCTTTGTCAGCATCAACTCGGACCAGGAGATGGCTTACCAACTCCCCATGGCTTACCCACATTTACCACAGACATTCAACACCTGAATTGCTAAGCATGCAACGGGCTCAGGACATTCATAGACTGTGAAGCTCAGTACAGTGGTGATGCTGACCTTTTCAGTTGAATCTGTGGTCTCAAGGCACAGTTTCACCACAATTTACTACAAAAAGTGGGAAATCCATCCATCACCCCTTCGACTGGAGGCGACAAGGCACCTCGACACTCAATGTTTGCGATCTGCCAATGACCTTCGTTGCTGCACCTCCGCTGCTGACATTGCAGAAGTAGAACATATCCTGCAAAACTGATCCCTACACCACGTAAGAAGCGATGTTCAACTGGAAAATTTGATTCAGCAGAGTCTTGCAACTATGTATGTGACAAGGACCAAAATCTAGTAACTGCAAGCACAAAAGTCTTCCCATCCGACGTACTAGTCATTAAATAAGAGAGGTGATTGCCATCAAAAGCATGGTTTGCTGGAATCCTGCAAAAGACGTCAATTTGTAGTTGCCTGTCCTGCGCTTTCGGGTTGTGTACATCCACCATTGTGCACAGCACCGGCAAAGTATCCGAAGACAACGTGTTTCCCATGGCCTCATTTTATGCCAACAGCTTCAGGGCATGGAAGGATTGCCTGGACTTGTTGTTTAAAAAATGTGAAATACTGCAAAACGAACTCTGCTGTGCACGGTCAAAAGTTAGAAGTCCTCAACTCACTATGACTTCTGAGAATCAGGGGCTACACAAGCCGTTGAGGCCAGGACATATTTCTATCGCTCAGAATTTCTCCAAGTCTTTCGTGTGAAATCCCTTTCAGATACGTTTCTGCCGCCCCTAACCCTGCCACAAAAAGAGTCCCATCTCACAATGCTTCCCCAGTTGCTCACACTTTGGCCCGGTCGGGCGAAAGCCCAGCACGAAACGACGGCACTTGAGCCAGCACTATGTCACCTGTGGCTAAAGGTGCCAACCCAAAGATTCACGATAAAGATCGATTTATTTGCTGCTTGGTATAGATATTTACTGCAAAGAAAAATAGGATGGATGATGGAGCTGAAGCACTTTGTTGAGTGAATCTATTCTGACTATTTGGATGGCAAGTTCTTCACAGTCAACATCCTTGACCTTCCTGCTTGTAGAGCCCTGCTGCATCGTGTCTTTTGGTTTCTGAAACGGCATCGGATCCAGTGATGGACCGATTTTTCGGCGGGAACCGTTCTGGTGACACCCCGCCGTTTGGAGCAGAGAAATCACATCTTAGAGTTTCTGATGCGAACTTGTCAACTGATTGCAATGAAACCAAGGTTTTCATGTTGCAAGCAGCTCAGGAAGAACAACATCCTGCACTTGAAATGCTCCAGGAATGTTCCTGCCTTCCTTCAGGCAGCTTCAAACAAGGCCACAAAATAGCGTCAAGCATCCTCTGCGGTTCCTTCACGCCCTAAGGCCAATCTATGGTGACAGCACCTGCATAAGACTTTTTCTGGAAGATAAATTTGTTTTCCACGTCCACTGGCTCATCTATCTTGGTTGTTGCACTAGAAAATCATCAACTCCTGAGAACTTGTGACAAGCTGACACAGCTCTACAAATATGATTTGTTCAAGAGACATGCGCCCTCCAACACTTGAAATTGGTTTCTGGAACTCCTTCTTATTGCCAATTCCAGACTCCGTGTCCCCAGGAACATTTTGACCTTTTGTGTGTCGCATCTACCACTCATCTACTTTAATTTAGCACATCCAATATTGGTCAGGGCACGTCACGGTAGCGGCACGGTTGGGTCTCACATGTCGCTCACTCCAACTCAATGACGGAAGCGGCACCCATGCCGCTGCCCAAGCACATGGATGTCACACCCAGCCTGATCATTGAGGCATTGCAATAGAGGTCTGCAGTACAAACTTCAAGCAATGAATGAAAAAGCACCCAGAAAAGATCAAGAAAGTGAATTGTACAACAACCAAAACAATTTTCATGAAGAATTTGGTGCAAGAAGGAAATCCAGGAGTCGAAAGAGCCAAAGAGCTGCAAACTTTTCAAAAAAAGAAAAAGTCAGGTCCTGTCAGGATCAAAGGAGGTCCCAACTTTGATACATGTTAATACAACTTCAAACAAATTTTAGATGGTTCAACACAGTCCAAAACATCTGCGTTGATATGTAGGGACGTAAATGATTGTAAAGGCAGAGTCATATCTCTTTATCGCTTTAGCCAAGGCACTTCTTGTTTTGACGCTTCAACTCTGGCAGCAAGGTGGCAATCTGTCGTGCACCGGTGGCTCCAAGAGGATGTCCAAGAGCAATGGCACCACCCTTGGGGTTTACCTGGTAAGGTCAACCGGTCAACCACACGCAGAAAATACCACAAAACGCACATGTTCACCGGATTCCAATCCTTTGTTGCACATGTTCATCATGCCTTCTCCATTGGGATCTTGAGGTGATCCACGGACCTAAGCACCACCCCCCCCCAGCGGCTGTCTTTTGATGCGCAGATTCCATGTATTCCCTGCACCAAAGAAGTGCTGAAAGTATCTTTTGTTGAAGCCAACTTAATTCATCGGGTTTGCATGGCATAGTATCAACTTGCACTCTTCCTGCTCATCAAATTCATTTCAAACGACCTTGAAGCTCAGATTCCCTGCTGATTCTGCGACCAAGGCACATGGTGGCCTGGGATGCGAAAGCCTCGTTGATCTCGTAGACGTCAATGTCTTCTACCTTGAGGTTAGCCTCCCAAGTGATGAAAAGAGTTCCTTGTGGTCTCACATCTTGATGTTTCAAAAGGTGTTCTCAACTTCAACACAACATGCTCGTCGTACCATCAGAAAACGCTTTCCACCCTTTTTAACCAAAAACAGTTGCACCTTCTCAAGTGCCACTGGAATGGCAAAGGCAGGGCCGATGCCCATGAGCTTAGGATCCACACCTACCTGAGGTCCCAAGAGCGCGTTGCTCCTTGTTGGAAAATTGGTATGTCAAAAACGTCAAAAAGCCTTGAATCATGCATCCTCTGGTTCAACCCAAGCCCGAGACTCTGTTAACAACTTCAAGTTTAAACACAAGTGGATTTCGCGTCAAAGGACCCAAAAGCATCATGAAATGCAACCTGCACTGTGCCTATACAGCCCATGACTCTACCTAACATACTCCATCTGCATGACCCCCAACAGGTCTTGATTGCAGACCAAGCAGCACAGGCGAAGCTACGGAAACGCGCCACAATAGGCAGACCCAACTTCTTGGCGGCCGAGCGCCTGCATGAAGGCGCTGAGACCATCGAATCATCATGATGCACAGAGGGAATGAGTTATACCATGGTGTAATCAATTTGTTCCTCAAACTGCAAAATGGATTTCAGAGACTTGTCATCGCACATAATCTTTAACCACTTCAACCCTGCCTGGCCAGGAGAACCATGGCAGCTCCATCGGTTACTTGACTGCTGTTTCCTGCGGTGGTGCTGCCACCAGCCTTGAAGGCCTCAAAGACCGAAACCGCCATGCTGAACTTTACAAACGGCTTCGTGTCTGGGCGATCGATTTTTGAGGGAAAGAATAAAATGTGCTTCTACTTTGCACCCTGCCTAAACATCGTCGTTTTTTCGAGCCCCAAACCCAGCGAAAGAGGAAGTGTTTTTGTCGAAGGCACAGGCTTCAACTTCCCCAAGCTCTCTGCAGTGACTCCTGCACGAGGACCTTCATCCGCTGTGACAGTGGTGCTCTTCACAGTGCCGTCCTGCCAGCCACGTGGACTTTGAACCGTGGCCAACGGGTTAGGTTCAAATATTCAGACCACCGCGACATATTTGGTCTGTATGTATAGCTGTGTAGCTGCGTAGCTGTGGAACATGACGTCATGACTATATTCATCGGCTAAACGATGGAAAAATGAGTGGATGTGCTCGAGAATCAAAAGGTTTTTTGTGTTGGCAGTCCTCGATATATCTACTGATACTTATAAAGTCTATCCAATTCAGATTGTACAACCCTTCCCTATCCCCACGCCAGAGGCTTGTTTGCCGTTGACACGTTGACACCACCCCATCATCACCTGACCTCCAATTTCCCTATTCCATCGGCTCCTTGCCCTTAGTCTGAATGGTCACTGGAGCAATCTCCTCCTTGAACCATCCATTCTTCTGCGCTTCCAGAGCCTTTGATGACAAGGAGATTCCAACTGATGGGAAGGGAAAATCCACCATTTAGCAGATGTATTGAAAGTGTAGTATGTTGTCTTCCCTATATTGTTCTCTTCCCTACGTTAGTTTTGCGTCATGATTTTGGACATTGTTGAGTCGCCAACAGCTTTGAGGACCGCACCTTCTTGTGGGAATCAGCTGCCATGATGTCCTGTCGATCCCTGGCAATGTTATATGCTGCTGCCACGTTCTCGCTGGTGAGGCCCATGGGCAGCAAGCACGCCTCCAGCGTACAAAACTGTTGGAAGTTGTGACCAAAAGAGTTGAATTTCAGAGCACAAGGAGTCAGATGTTTCAGTTGTTCCATTGGTTCAAGCCATCTTAAGACACCCCGAACGCCCAAATCTACAACTTCTCAGAAACCAATCAATTCCGCCCCAAAATTCAACCAAAACTTGCCTTTCATGCACAAGAAATTGTTGATTGTTCACTGCAATTCACTGACCTTCCCATTTTGATTTAGGTCCGACCATCTTCCAGGACAAGTGCCACCACCCCGTTTCTTCACATCCAACTCCCAACCTCAGCATCTGTATAGTCCAAGACCTTAGCAGAGAGCTTGGTGATGTCAATGGTCGCCATCATGGGGAACCTCAGCGCGGCCAAGTGGATGTGAAGGGCGAATGAAGATCCAAAATATCAAAATATCCAAAATGTTATCTCATGTTGATGTTTACAGCACTGCTTGTTGAATTTAACATACTCATCCCGGCTCCCACGTATTATGGTGCGAAATAAATAAATGCATTTGAAGGACCCGGTTTCAACTGCCTTCCCCAGTAAACACTACCTTTACACAGCCTACGTTTGTCAAGCGTTTTCGCTGTCACGAACTTCTCACCAATGTCCAATCATGAGATCGGTTCATGCCGGGTCACATGCTCATGTTCTCCACACCACCGGCAAGGCCGACATCAATGACGCCGGTCTCAGCGGAGTCACAGGTGCAAGAAGTGAGAAGCTCACCCCCGAATCTGCAGGCTGAATCCCCTTAAATGCCCTCACAATCTTGTTTTCTCCCCTTGTTTTCCAGACAAAAGGCTCACAACAACTCTATTTTGTCAACTGTGCCACTCTCCTACTTCATCCAAACTCCTGTGGATTTATCAGAAACCAAACAGTTGTGGATTGCGGAAGGCACCTTGATGAAGGCTGCAATGTTGGCGGTGGCCTGTAAGCTGCTGCTGCATTGCCTGTTCACCTTGGAAGAAAGATCTCGAGGTTTCGGTGGAAATCTCAACCTCCAGATCTACCGTAGGATCAAAATGAGATGATGTTTATTTAAACGCTTCCCAAAACCATCAAGCACCAAATCTTGGATTTGCCTGGGTGCCTTTGCATGTCTTCGTATCACCTTACTTTTGTGACCTGTTGAAAAATCCTCTGTGATTTGCAAATCTGATAGAAAGACATCTGGAAAGCTTTACGGTTCCTCTCTGAATTGCTGGAATTTCTCATGTAACTGCTGCCAGTAACGGTGCTCAAAGGAATGTCGTAGGGCAACTCAGCAATGAACTGTCCCATACCTCATTCGATGGACACATTTTATCTGGACCCTGGACACGGACCTACAGAGCGATTCTACTATATACGGGGATGAAGAGTTGAGAAAGTTGCAAATGCTACGAGTCTTCAAGCACTATGATCAAGCACTTAAATTGGGAGAACCTGGGAGAATGTTTATATGCATATACATACACATATAAATTGATTATAATATATCAAGATCTTCTGGCTTCTGGCAAAGTCTCAAACATTTTTGCCATCTAAAGATTTGATGGATTCAGATCCAGAAATCCGAGCAGTAGACTACAAGCATCACCAGTATCACATTTGTTGCTTGGACCAAACCAAGAAACTGATCTTTGTATGTGTTCAAGTCCAAGAAGGAAGTCAAATTTCTGAAGATGTCTCAATCCAAAAGATAATCAACTGACAGTGCTGGAATCCACCAAAATTGAATCCTGGCATCTCCCAAAACTACACAAGCATCGGCTGCCAAAGGGACGAGATGTGAGTCCACTAGCACCTGGCTGCAACACGTTGCCTGAGTCGGTAGCGAGAGTTCACAGGTTGTTGAACCTGAACAACTCGACCTTTGAATAGGCTCTTTTGTACCCAAAGTGGGGTTGATTCTCCATGTCAACCACATCAAGCAGACTGTCAACCACATCAAGCAGCTTTTTGGCAATCTAACACCATCCATCTTCCATCCATTCCAGGCAGAGCGACCGATCTGAATGTCTCCAATGTCCTTGGGATTCACCTTGGTCCTGGCGACCACCTGGCAGGTTGCTGCCACAGCCGAAAGGAGATGATGGAGGAGACACCTTCAATTCTTTAACGACATGGGGCCCCCATGGGCCCTCAAGTTTCTTGATACCCCCTACCCCTGCACAACCAGAACCTCCTTGAAGACAGCAGCGAGCAGCAGCTCAGGAGCAGTGTCCTAGTGCTGATGCGGACGTCATTTCAGCTTCTTTTTTCTGATCCACAGTAGATTTCCTTACTAGCCTTATCATATCTGACTTGGGTGCCTTTTTTGAATTCCCGTACATGAATCGAAAGTTGGCAACCGGATAGGAAACCCGAGAGTCAGCTACTTGAGTCACATCAGAGCTCCTTGAAAGACCCACGCTTGGCCTTGCACAAGGGTGTGCGCACAGCACAGCAGATCACCACGTCATCCTCACAGTCGCCGTGTGCATCGGTTCATTGCGGGAAGGTGGAGCAGCCAAGATAATCAAATGTAGACACATCAGTTTTCTCAGTTTTCTCAAAGATTCCACTCCCAATAAGTCGATGAGTCGCTTCCACCCTGCCGCACCTCGGACTTCTCAGGTGGGCAAATGCCCATGGTAGGCTGGGCTCCTCAGTTTCCAGTGTTCACCGGGCAGACTGATGATATCAATATTCTGAATCTGCTTCTCAAAATACGTCAGTCCTAATGTCTCCAAAGAACAGCCCTAGCGTTTTCAGTAGCAAAACCTGCCAAGGAACCAAGAAAGCTTTCCTGCTCTTCCATGCTGGAGTTCACATGTCCGGCAATGCGTGCGATACGATTCATGGCAAAAGAACCCTAAGGAAGCCGGCACTGAAAGCGTAAGAAGCGATAGTGAGCTGGTTCACTTGAGCCAATCAAAGCGTGGTGAGATCTACACAGGGACGAATGCTCGTCCACATTGCTTCCAAACCTGCCCAATGCCATCTACAACCGCTGCGTCACTCTTGTTGTCTGAAACACCATGGGATCCACATGATCCTTTGACGGCGGCAGAAGTTCTGGTGACTGCGCCGTCATGACAGGAGCACAAAGATGGCCTTGACCAAAAGCTACAGCGATAGGGTCACGATTCTTTGAATTTTGTGGTGTTCGATCTGCACTTAAGTCTTAAGCAAGTTTGGAGCTTGTAGCACAATGTGAGTTGCACACATATACCCAATTATATTATTTATGTTTGAGTGAAGTCTTGATAAAGCTGCCATGTTGAATATCTGTCTTGTTGAAGACCACCTTCGTTCCAGTCAAAACATCTTCTGCCTTTTTTCGGGCAGTTTGAAACAAGGCCCATGCAAAATAGCACGAAGCATCCTCTGCGGTTCCTTCGTGCCCAAAGGCCCATGTGCCACTAGCGTTACTTGCGATTCTATCCCCTTTCCTATCTCAACAAAAAGAAGTAGGGACCAACAGTCTATTTTGCTACCTAATGTGGGCACACACCTCAATTGGGGACAACCATCCACTTTAAAATGCATTCGGTATGCATCCATTCTAAACTTGCAGAAACTAATCGGTCACTACTCACTCCAGCTCAATGACAGAGGCGGCACCCATGCCGCTTCCCAAGCACATGGAGGTCACACCCAACCTCAGAAAAATGGCGGCAAAACGCCATTTGGAGATTTCAATTGGTGAAGTTCCCTGGTCATGCTGAAAAACTTCGAGACATTGGCATTAAGAGCCAAGGCACTTCTTGTTTTGACGCTTCAACTCTGGCAGCAGGGTGGCGATCTGTCGGGCACCAGTGGCTCCAAGAGGATGTCCAAGAGCAATGGCGCCGCCCTTGGGGTTCACCTGCAAAAGCATGGCTATTGAACTGTTAACAGCAGTTTTTGCATGATTGAGTCATTTTTTTGGTGGAAGGCATACTCAGACTTGAAACGTGTCCGTCAGGGGATTAGCATCGAAAATTCCTGGTTATACTCTGGATATCTGCTGTTTATGAATTTTTCGCGCCTTCTCCATTGGGATCTTGAGATGATCCACTGACCTGAGTCAAGTATAGGCACTGGTTTTTTGACATATCCACACAGATCATGTCAATTTCTGAGGACAAGCATGAATGAATTGGCCTTTCAATTTCAAGAGAAGTCAAGGGTTGAATGAAAGTTCCACAACTTCTTAAAGACTTCTCAACATTCCTCTGATTTGTACATTGCCTCACCCTAGGTTTTGCAGCACTTCGCTTTAGCACTGCAACAACAACGTGGCAACTGCAGGAGGCTTGCCAGATTTTCAACACCACACGTATCCGTATCGTCTGAATCCTCACTTGCTCACCTGAAAGGAATCCAACCTTCCACCTGCAAAAAGTAGCAAAAAGTTGTCCTCTCATTCTTGTCACGAAATCTCTGCAGGACAACGCCAAGGCACATGGTGGCCTGGGATGCAAAGGCCTCGTTGATCTCGTAGATGTCAATGTCTTCTACCTTGAGGCCAGCCTCAGTTTTCAGTAGGAATGCAGACATCCACATTATCCGCATTACCCACTTTTTTGTGGTCTCAGATCTTGATGTTCCAGAAGGTGTTCTCAACTTCAACATGTTCGCTGCAATCAAAAAACGCTTGCCACCTTTTCAAACCCAAAACAGCCACACCTGATCAAGTGCTGGAGGAATGGCGAAAGCAGGGCCGATGCCCATGAGCTTGGGATCCACTCCCACCTTGGACTGGAAATGATTGCAAACCGCCAACTCAACGGTAGATCTCAATAAATTTCAAGTTCTATCTATCTAGAATAAGGTACAGCCCGGATAAAGTGCTTCACACTGATGAAAAAGTTGATGAAAAAGCACGCATCATGTCAGTCTTTTACTTTGTGCCCATACCTTTCTGGAACTGTGCAATGCGGCTGTGCCCCAACCAACTCGCTGCGAACTGTACACGTGTCAACCATCAACTGCAGTCCAAGCAGCGCAGGCAAAGCTGCGGAAACGCGCAACGATGGGCAAGCCCAACTTCTTGGCCACAGAACGCCTAGAGAAGTGGCCACACTACTGACACGTTTTGGAAGCAAAGCTTTAGGCCTTTGCCAAACTCAAACTTTTGCCATCGATATCTCTCATCTCCCCAACAGTGCGGCCTGGCCAGGAGCACCATGGCAGCTCCATCTGTCACCTGGCTGCTGTTGCCAGCAGTAGTGCTGCCACCAGCCTTGAAGGCCTCAAAAATTGTGGTGACAAAACCGGTGATTCCCTGACAATGTACCGATGTGTACCGTGTCCGAGTGTCCTCGTGTTTGCGGCTTAGAAGTGTTACTAGATGGCCACTTCAAGGCGGCGGCCTTTGTTCTGTCAAAACCAATTTACATTTCGAAATCATCCATCCATCATGGCAACAAGGAAACCAGCGATTTTGAGGCAAAAAATCGCATGCAGATTCCCATTCCCATCAGAATGCAGTCAAAGCAGCTGGCTTCAATTTGCCCAAGCTCTCAGCTGTTACACCTGGACGTGGACCCTCATCCTTCTCCACCACTGTCTTCTTGATGCTACCGTCCTTCCCACTGGGCAGGGGCAACTGAAGGTACAAGAAGGTGGACCGCACTAAGCAACTCAAAGACTTGAGGCACTTTCAATGTAGGCTTGCTTCAAAGCCATGACCACTAGGAAAGTCATACCAGTCATACCATCATAGTTTACACTTATTGTCCCTTGCGGTACAGCAAGAAGTGTGAGACGCCAAACACCTCCGATAAAAGGCAACAACAAAATATTGTTACACTATGTACAACACCACACATTGCAACCGAACTCACCTGAGCTTCCCATCAATCCACGTTTTTTTGCGGAAAAAACAGACCAAACAGCTCTCCTTGCCCTTGGTCTCCACGGTCACTGGCACAATCTCCTCGTTGAACCAGCCGTTCTTCTGGGCTTCCAAGGCCTCAGGATAAGGGTGATTGTAAGCATCAATTGTGGAAAAGGCTTAGAATCAAGGAAAAAAATAATTGTAAGCAGCTAAGTAGCATTTAGGATATCTATTCACAATGGTGTATGTATATATATATATATATATATTATTATATACATGTTTGTGATTGATATGTGCTGTGTATACAGCCCCACTCTACATTCCACAGTCTCAACTTCACCACCATAGCTTACTCTGCATCTTTGATGGAGGTGTTTTATTGAAGTGTTGCACGGGTCTCCTCATAATTTGGATACTCACAAATCATCCATCTTCAGTCAACATCTTCAGTCAAAGAGATTACGAGACATCGTCTATCTACCTTCATAGCTACACCGTCTGCATGTTGAGTTCTCAGGGCAAGTTTGCTTCTCCTCAACGCTCCCCACCTTCTTGTGGGAATCAGCCGCCATGATGTCCTGACGATCCCTAGGGATGCCATATGCTGCAGCCACATTCTCGCTGGTAAGGCCCATAGGCAACAAGCATGCCTCGAGTTGCGAGAATTGAGATCCAAATCAAATTCCTAAGAAACATGGAGACCTTGACTGCAAAATGCCATGGCCATTGGGGTCAAACCTCAGCATTAGGGTAGTCCAAAATATCCTTGGAGAGCTTGGTGATGTCAATGGTGGCCATCATCGGGAACCTCAGTTGTGGGGTCACATAGTCTTCCACAGGTTTAGCTTTGACTATGGTTGAACATATGGACCAGGAAATTCCTACCAGAAAATGCTCCAATGCTTATGCCTGCTGATCTTTCAGTTCAAAGCCATGCTGTAGACTTCAACTGTCTTGCATGTGCTCCTTCCAGTTGTCCAAAGTAGGCAAAACCATCGACCTTTCAACTTTCCTGTGGATACAGCTGGGCTCCACTCGACCAAACCCGCAATTTCAGAGCCCAAAGACTATTAGTACATCAGAATGTTGGATGAGTCCACTTCAAACCCCAGACTCTTCTGGAATTTCAGTTGGAGTCATTCACAATAATGCAGTCCAGGGCACATGCTCATGTTCTCCACGCCGCCCGCAAGGCCAACATCAATGATGCCAGACTGGGTATGGTCAGATCAGATATAACTGTGGGTTTACACGCTCCCTTCGGTGGGCTTCAGCTACAATGAGGATCAAGAGTGTGTTCCACAACGACCCCCTAGAAGATCCTGTGCAAACCACATCCTGCACACGCAATGCTACAAAAGCCCTGCTAGCCCCACTCCTACCAGACCTCACATATTCCAAACCAATCTCAACAAAACCCGACCCTAATCATCGCATAATCTGGGGCCGACCTTGATGAACGCTGCGATGGCAGCAGTAGCCTGCAAGCTGCTGCTGCACTGACGGTTGACCTCAAGGGGGAAAATCACGTGGTGTAGCACAAGGTCTTGTCCAGAATCATAGATTCAATTGTAGTCGAAGTCGAACAAAATCGCGGCAGACAAATAGTCGCCAAAGAAATAGATGGTACATTGATGGTACTATCATATCTTACCATATCTTACCCAAAGTCAGAAGATGTCCTATCAGTGCATCTGCATGCAAGTGTCCATATTATGGATATTTTATGAATTTCGGCTCCCGAAAGGACCCCCCAGATGGATTCAGCTCTTGATTTCCAATGACCCAAGGTGATGGGATGTTGATACGAAAAAAAATCAGTCGAGTTGCTGTGCTCAAAGGGATTTCGTAGGGCAGCTCAGCAATGAACTGGCCCATACCTAAGTTTCATCGGGAGTTCATGCTGTGAATTTGAAAGCCCAAAGCCTCTAAAGCTTCTAAGCCCTGTTTTTTTCTCTGCCATGTCTTGCCAATTTTTTTAATCTGCCATGTTTTGTCTCTGTCCAGAAAGCCTTTGGCTTGGAGCAACACTGACAACTCCATTGGAGTTTCGCTCCGGCAGGGCCACTTTCTCGGATGGTTCAATATCAAGACATTCAGAGCTTCGCATGCAAAATCCTCGTTTCAGCTAGGAGCTACTGAGTGATAAGTTAGAAAACAAGTTGGGCACTAGAAAAAAGAACCTCTGAATACTTGAGGCTGCAAACATATCAAACTGGCATCTTTGGAGTTGTTGAAGCCAATGGTGGAGGGTCTTTTTGGTTGTAGATCCAAACCCCAAAGAGGCAAGTGAAAACTCCAAGCAACTGTTCCAGGGTAAAGCTGTTCTTGAAGATGGCTACAGACACAGCAATGCCAAGACAGCTTTTTACATTGCCCAAGACTTGCAACGTCACTGGCGAAGTGTAGGACGTAACTAAGAAATTGCAGATGTTCAGAAGACACGCATTAAGACCTGAAAGCATCAGCAGGACAGTCAAAGTACCCAGGCCCGTAACGGGTGTTGAACCCGGTTTGGCGGAAAAGCACTTGTTGGGCGCCACCAATAACGTGATCGGCTCTAGTCCCTCAATGAAGATCATAAGGAACGAAAGCAAGACGGCCGACATTGGTGCCATATAGTACAGTAGTGATACTGGGTCCATCTTGCTGGACAGCAATTTCCCTTGGATCAAAGTCTTCACTGCCCTCAGGACTGTTGCAGCAGTAGCAAAGAAGGTGCCCAACACATTGAAATTCAACTCCTTGACACTGCAAATGGCCAGACCTATGCAAATCACAGGCATAGACAGCCAAGTCTTCATGGAGAAGCTCTTCTGTTGTAAGACCACAGCCAACAGTACCGTGATGAGAGGGCCCATGGAGCCCAACATCTGATTGAAGGATGGATAGATATACTTCAACGACATATTTCCCAAAGCAACAGAAAGTGCAAAACAAGTGGATAGGGGCATGATCTCCTTCAATTGCTGCTCGTAGGTCAATCCAACTTCTGTGTCACCACGTACATGAAAGATATAAAACCGGCACAACGCCCAGGAAAAAATCATGTGGATGATTGTAATCGCCAGTGGAAACTTGTATTGTGTGCAGCCTGTTCCCTCAATACATATGCTACCATGCACAAAGATCCACTTGGTAAAGCTCGAGATTGAAATATTCAGCACAAACCAAGAGATGACAACTGCCGCTGTCTCTAGCCAGCTCTGGACAGATACGGCATCGCTCTTTGGCAACGCCTCTGGCGTTTCTGACGCAGACCGTGGATTTCCAGAGAGACCTACGGCCTCACTTCCAAGTTCAACAACCTGTTTACCCACAGCCACTCCTTGAGTAGAAGACATGCATCGGCGCGCACTCAACTCATTGCTGAATGTGCCACCTTAAATATATATTTTTTTTGCCTCAGCACTTGAACCAAAACATCACGTCCCAAAGAAAGTCACATCTCCACTGGAGAAAGTATGAAAAGAGTTGACATCCCAAAGTTCTGCAGCATCTTTTTGCCACCGTCGAGACTCGAATAGTTCTCAGGGCGTGTCCCATGCCAAGCTACGAGAGGTCAATCCACTCGCACCTGGCTGCAAGACGTTGCCTCAGACATATGGCAGTGAGAGATCACGAGGAACATTGATTCATTGAAAATCAATTCAAAAAAAAACATACATACCATACCCTAGAGTTCAACACTGTTGACACCTTGTGCTCAACAGTTATCACGAAATAGACGCAGAATTCCAATCCGGGAGGGGTTCAAAATCCTCAAGATGTTGGCCTTTACCTATTCACGTGTTTGTTGGTTCTATTGATAATTATATCTAAACAATGCAATAATAAGGTTGGAGTTTCAAGATTGTGTAGAGGATCTAGCAGTCTATCTTCAAGCAAGGCGCCAATCTGGATGTCACCAATGTCTTTGGGGTTCACCTTCGTCCTGGCCACCACCTGTTGCATGTTGAAATGCCAGCTGCTGAACTGCAACAGTGCAGGCAGTGCATATTGATTAATGGACGTGTGACACTGCCTCCTTGAAGACTGCTGACAGCAAGAGCTCTGGGGCAGTGTCCTCTGCCAAAACTCCAAACTTGTTTCAAATGACCCTCAAAAATCACTGGCAGCGGCAGAAATTGTGGATCTTGAGTGAAATCCTACCATCTCCCATGAGTCCTTGAAGGCGCCCTTGTTGGCCTTGCAAAGAGGCGTTCGAACAGCGCAGCAAATGACCACGTCATCCTGCAGGGATGTTGGGAAGAACGGTCAGAGCTGAACTCGGTCCAAAACCACGACATCAACGCTGCAAAGATATAAGTTAAGGCAATTCTTCAATTGCAATCAGCAAACAATCGCGCAAACAATTCATACAATCAGCCATCCTCACTAATAATGACCAGATATGACCGGATGAGCCCACGTGATACAACTTGCAACACGGTTGTCCTCTCCCTTCTCCGCTGCGCAGTAACCGGCTGTGGGCTGAGCACCTGAGACAAACAATCGGAGGAACACTTGTTCCAACCTCCAACCCTCGATACTTGTTGCTTGATGTGGTCAAGCAAACCCAAACAGACTGTGTATTCTTCTCTGACTCCGCAAATGCCAAGGTGCCAAGGACGTTGTCCTGCGCGCTAGAATTCACATGGCCTGCGATGCGTGCGATACGGTTCATGGCGGAGCGGGTGTGCCAACCAGCGGCTGTCAGATGGGAGCTGTGAGCAGGTTTGCTGGAGCCCAGCGAGCCCACGGCACACACAACAAAATGCTACATCCAAGCGATTTTCCTGTTGGTTGACAAGGACGAACGCTGGAATAGGCCTTTAAAACTTTTAACTTGGAGGAATATAGACGGAATTCTTTCATTTAGACTCCACCTTCATCCAAGGGCTTTGAACAAAACCACGATCCATCAATATCATCACATCAAATGGATTCCCAGGGCTGCGTTTGGTGTCTTTTTACCAGAAGCTACAGCCAGGATTGCTAGATGTATTCCCCTAGCATGGCAAACAAGTAGCTAGGGCGAAGCCGGGAAGAGGGGGGAACATGTCAAAAGGCTCTCCTGTCATAAACTCATTCCTAGCTAGACTGCCACAGTTTGGCATGCTGGAAGTCCCAAATCTATTTCTCTGAATAATGAAGTACCAACGAATCATAATCAGTCTTTAGTGAAAAGTGAATCTCGGTATTTGATTTGGCATCATTACAACAAGCTCAGTGTGTCTTGCAACTTTACACCCTTCAAACATCTCAAATGCTTTTGATAAAGCTTTCCCCATGACTTGCTCCAGCCAGATTGTGCTGCCGGTCTTTAGACAGCTCAAAATGAGGCCCCAAAAACAAAATCGCAACGAAGCATCCTCTGTGGTTCCTTCGTGCCTGCCATGTCAAACCTATAGGTTTTTTTGGGCGAGCTTCTCTTTGGCAAAGTCGCCCAAGAGTCTCCCCATGTTTCGCTTGTTACGCGTATGAATCGCTCACTCGAGCTCGATGACAGAAGCAGCACCCATGCCGCTTCCCAAGCACATGGAAGTGACACCCAACCTCAGCTGTGAGATCCAAGAATGTTTCATGTCATGGGACAAGAATGG
Organism: Breviolum minutum Mf 1.05b.01; assembly: GCA_000507305.1. NCBI lineage: Eukaryota > Dinophyceae > Suessiales > Symbiodiniaceae > Breviolum > Breviolum minutum. The sequence continues at coordinate 10,902 of DF244187.1, read as the reverse complement.
AACTGTCTTGGTGCCAAAGCAGTTTGTTTTGCATGATATGGATGTGTGCTACCCATGAGTTGGCGAGATCTTTTGCTACAAAATCATTGGAAGTGCCTGCCACAGTTGAAACTAGGAAAATCTTCTTAAATTCCGTTCCCTGCTAGGGTTTGCAACAAAAACTGGCAGCATCCTTCAAGGGAATGGAGGATTTCTCCATGATCCACCAGATTGGCACAGGTCTACAAAAAGAAGATGAGCACAATGCGAAAAATCATTGAGAGTACCTCTGACAGTCAAGAAGCTTCTTGTTTTGACGCTTCAACTCAGGCAGCAGGGTGGCGATCTGTCTAGCACCAGTCGCTCCAAGAGGATGACCAAGAGCAATTGCGCCACCCTTGGGGTTCACCTGACCAGCATGTGCTCCGACCCATGTTTGCCATGCGAAATTCTAGCGCTGATTAAATCACGAACCACTGATGGATGGTGTCTTAGATATTTATGTTTGCTCTTACACAACTTTGCTGTGAGATTCATGCACACGGTGCTCATTTTCCCCAAACTTCTTGCTTGCTACGGATGTATCATCCAATCATCCACTTCCATCAGGTGTTCACCCACACCTTCTCCATAGGGATCTTCAGGTGATCCACAGACCTTACTGAGAAGCCCCAGGACGTCAAAGGAGATTTTCCAGAGTGAATCGCATGCGGTGCAAATAGCTAGAAGGTTTCAGTTTCAATAGCTAGAAGGTTTCAAATGTTCCAAACTTCCCAGCCTTTGACTTTCGATCTGCAACACCATAACCCTCCCGTTTTCTCCTATGCTTTTGCTAAGGCACATGGTGGCCTGGGATGCGAAAGCCTCGTTGATCTCGTAGACGTCAATGTCCTCCACTTTCAGGCCAGCCTCTGAAAGCAATCTAGGAAAAAATTGGGTGTTTACAATGGGACGAGATTGTAAACCTCTGTTAATCTTGATCTGTTCCTGTTCATAGAGAAGAACTACTGTAGGCACTGGGTACTTCATGATATCGTTGCTACTGTGTGTGTAATGGAACCCCATGAAAAGCACCCGAACCAACAGGGCAACATGAGGCAAAGGCATCTAGTGGGAGACTATGCGCCTGTTGCAGCGCTGGAGGGATGGCGAAGGCAGGGCCAATGCCCATTAACTTGGGATCGACACCGACCTCAACGGATCCCATGAGATTTTGGATGACCAGAAGATACGGAAAAAACTCACATTGTGGGAAGGTAGATGAAGGGATCCAAAGATGACCTGCACAGTGAGTCCAAGCAACGCATGCGAAGCTGCGGAAGCGCGCCAAGATGGGCAAGCCCAACTTCTTGGCCACGGACCGCCTTTTTCGGGGAAATGTAGGGACCAAAAACGTCAGGCAGCTCAACGAAGGTTACGGTTTCGTTATGGTTTTCTGTTTGTCACTGATAATGATACATCCAAATCTTCCAAACTGTGAAATACCCCACACTCAAATTAACAAACCTGCAATCCACTGGGATCAGCACCTGGCAAGGAGCACCATGGCAGCTCCATCTGTCACCTGGCTGCTGTTGCCTGCAGTAGTGCTGCCACCAGCCTTGAAGGCCTCAAAAGGGTGCATATCAAATTGAATCCACCACCAAATTCACCCCAGCAATTCAGTTGCTAGAGTTTTGCCACACCAGCAACAGATCGAGAAGAAACGCAGAAAAATCTGATCAGTCATGTTGTGAGCCAGCAAGTATTCTGACTCTTTGGTGCCATACTATCATAATCTATCATTATACGGTGATATGAAGACACAAAAGTTTCGTGCTGGGGGAACTTGCCGGGTTTCCAAGTCAAACTCAGCCAAAGGAACCGGCTTCAACTTGCCCAAGCTCTCTGCGGTCACTCCTGCACGTGGACCTTCGTCCTTGTCCACCACAGTTTTCTTTACGCTGCCGTCCTTCAGTGCCGGTGGTCATGCAGTTTCTGTCCTGAAAAATGGCATCCTTCAAATAGTTCTCCAACTACACAGCTGAAGGCAGGGGCTTTTTTATTTGAGAAAATAAGTATTGGGAAAGGAACGTCAAGAAAAAACAATTTCAAGAAAAAACAATTTTATTTGAGAGAATAAGTATTGGGTAGAAAATAAGTTCCACATGAACGTCAAGAGTTCAAAGAAAAAACAATTCTACCCACCGACGGACCACTGACCTACTCCCCTGTGCAAACAGCTCTCCTTGCCCTTGGTCTCCACCGTCACTGGGGCAATCTCCTCCTTGAACCAGCCATTCTTCTGTGCTTCCAAAGCCTTTCAGAGACGAAGAAGCGTTTTGGGGAATTGTCTATATACTTGTGGAAGCAAATAGTTGATGGCGCAAGTATTGCAATGCCCTGAAATTGTAGGAAGCAACATGGATTTACAACCAATACAAACCCAACATTGTTGCACGTGGTTTTACAAAAATCTGAAGTATCTTGGGATCAGAAATCTTCAGAGCCACTTCATAGCTTGATACATGCACCTCCTCCCAAACCGACCCTCCGCCTTCTTGTGGGAATCAGCTGCCATGATGTCCTGACGATCCCTAGGGATGCCATATGCTGCTGCCACGTTCTCGCTGGTAAGGCCCATGGGCAACAAGCATGCCTTCGGGAGCCAGAGTTAAGCTGAAATGAATGCACTGATGTATCCAATGTCTTTCCACCTCTGCAATATCTGCATGCTAATCAGAGCTGACATCCTCCGTATCACGGATGACCTCAGCATTTGGATAGTCCAAAACATCCTTCGAGAGCTTGGTGATGTCGATGGTAGCCATCATTGGGAACCTTCCAAGATGTGGGCAGGAATTTGCCGCAAGCATTTTGTAGATTCAGATCTGTAGTCTTTCTTTCCTATCCTCAAGTAAAGTTGTCCAGCAACACCCAGGGCACATGCTCATGTTCTCCACACCACCGGCAAGGCCAACATCAATGACGCCAGCCTGGCAAGATCACAAGGCGCCCGCTGACACAACGACGCTCCTTTTGCCGAGTCAAGTAGTTAATGACAGAAATTAGAAAAGGATCTGAGTCCGACGGAACAACCGTTCCTGTGTGCCGGGATACTGGGATGTTGTCTTTTCTGACAAATGAGGCCTTGATGAAGGCAGCAATGCTGGCGGTGGCTTGCAAGCTGCTGCTGCACTGACGGTTCACCTTGGCTTTAGGCGATAAGGATATGTGACATGTGGCTTTAGGATGGTTTAGGTGCCTAAAATCCTGCTAATCTAGAGTGGAAGCCAAATATGAAGGAATGCAGCTTTGACAACGACTGACGGAATTTCTCTAAGGCATTTTTGGGGCCCCAAATCCTAATTGCACAGCTCTCACATACAACCAAACGGTTTCATTGATCATTCACAATCAAACAAGTCTTTGTCATTATGGTCACTGGCAGTGTAATTTTCATTGTCATCGCAATCTTTACAGTCATTACCGCCATCGTCATCGGCATTTCGTCCTCATCATCATCCTGGCTATCAAGCCTCTAACTCGCCTCCCAGCAGTTTCTGCGAGAAACAGTGCTCAAAGGGATCTCATATGGCAACTCCGCGATGAATTGTCCCATGCCTCGGATCTTTTCCCGGAAACTTGGCAAGAAAAACTCCCATAGAACTGATGAATTTGGTGGATCACCTCGTAGAATCCGAACTCCAAACCGTGAGTTCCAACCCTTCCAGAAACATGAAATACATAGTCATGAAAGCAATCACAGTGAAAGATACAGTGGTGCATTTCTACAGAAAACCTACAGTAAATTTGAATCTTAGAGGACTGGTCCCAACCAAAAATTTCATTGAGGGAAGTTTCACCATTCCATGACCAAGACCCGCACGTGAGGTCAGTCCACTGGCACCTGGCTGCAGGACGTTGCCTCACAGAAAAGGTGAGATCAAATTCGTAGCAAGGTTTTGATTGCATAAGTCACAAGATGTCACAATGACCATCCCAAAAGACTGCATGCTTGGTTGACCCGTGCCAGGATCATGGTTAGATGCATCCCCATCTTTCAATCTTAGGCAAGGTGCCAATCTGGATGTCGCCAATGTCCTTGGGATTCACCTTGGTCCTGGCCACCACCTGACAGAATTGCCAGCTGCAGAGTGGAGCCATCGAAGAAGCTAGGATATCTTTGCCCCAGCTATCAAAACTTCGTCAACCCACCTTGGCCACAACCTTATTCAGGTCTAGAAGGGATCCCAAACACTTGACCACTTCAGCCTCCTTGAAGACCGCGGCCAGCAAAAGTTCTGGAGCTGTGTCCTGGACACGCCACGACCCAAGGAGCAAAAAATTAATTGCAGTAAAGAAATGCAGCAAACTGCAACTTCTTCGGCCAGTTTCGGAAAGGATGTCAACTTTGTTTGACATTTTCAGTGCTCAAAGCGTTCTCCTTGAAGGAACCGCGCTTGGCCTTGCACAAAGCTGTCCGCACGGCGCAGCAAATGACCACGTCATCCTACAGAAATCGTCCAACCCACTCTGCGACAGGGTGAACAGCTGACCATGACAACACAAGTTCAGGGCCTATTTGATCTTGTCTTTGTACTTGTGAAAGTTGCAAAAGTTCAAAAGGGCAAAGACATAGCAATGTTCGGGAAAGCGTTGATGACACCAGAGAAGCAAGTTTTATTAACCTAGGAGACCCCCCTCCAGCATGACCCACGCAATCCCTACCCCAAATATGAAAGGAATATATACCTTTGCAGATCTTGCAAAACTTATTGGAACAGGGGTTGGAACAGTGCATTCCAAAGGTGTGTTCAAAAAATCCTAGACGTAAAATAAAACTTCAATTCGACCACTGCAGGGGCACCTCGCCCTTTTCGGCTGAGCAGTAACCCGCAGTCGGCTGGGTTCCTGAAAGCGATTCAGGAATGACACGCACCTTTGAACTTGACATCAGTTTGTTGCGAAGGAAAAAGTCCCGTCGTTTTTAATACACTTGGAGGATCATAGTGTTTTCTTCTCTGATTTGTGATCTCAAAAATGCAAAAGGACTACGGAGTACAACTATAAAATTTATTTTGAAGAAAAAAAAATTGCCAAGGTGCCGAGCGAGGGCTCCTGTCCCACACCGGAACTGATGTGACCAGCTATGCGTGCAATGCGATTCATGGTATACAGTTTGCACACGGACGGAAATACGTTCGCCACTGTGGAGTGGAACGTGTTTGAACCACGCAAAACGCTCTCAGGACAAAAAATAAATCAACACAAACAATACGGCTGCAAGCTTTGTTTCCGCAATTTCAGTTACCGGATGGTGCATCCAACTGATTTTGAAAAACTTGGATTGCAGCTGATTGTGAGCAATGCGTTCAGGTGATGGGACTTGCATCGGACTTTGCATCAGAAGTTTTCAAAACAATTGCCCCTGGGCAACTGCCCAATGAAATTCATGGCCGTGTTGCTTGCAGATGTGGGACAATGCTATTCGCCACTGGGGCAAACGTAAAACCACAAGTGCAAGATGTTTTGGTGGCTGTAGACTGCAAACATGCTTTCAACATCTTGGCCTGAGATTGCTTGAACTTGTTTGAAAATGTTTTCAAATTAAAAGCCATACCGTTTTTCCATGGTGTTGGCGCAAGTCTCCTTTGTTGGTGCAGATGTTGCCTTGTGGCCAAAATGGGGAAGCCTCTGTTGACCCAAATCCCGGCAGTACCGAGGCCGAGGGACTTGCTTCACCCGCCCTCGGCCAATGCCCTCCACCTTTTTCCTTCCCCACGTGCTTTCCACATCGGGTCCTCAGGTTCGGGTCCAGGCCCTCCGGCTGTGACCCAACAAGCCAAAACTCAACATAGGGTGCAGCATGCCACCCATGGAAATGGGTACCTCACACCTGTCAAAACATGCCTTCAAGAAAAAACAATTCCTGGATGATAAATGATAAATGTCATGTTCCAGGCAGAAATGTGCGATGATGAACTGATTTAACGAAGTCTGGAAGAGTACCCAGTCATACTCGATGCATGCATCGGCAATCAGGACACCAATAGACACCAATCAGGACACGAACAACTTTAAGTTGTATTGTCGTACCGCTGGCATCGGATGGCTTTGGCTTAGCCTCAAAAAGACTTAGGCTATACCATCCCTGTACATTGAACTGGCGAGCCTACAACTGTTGCAGCTGGCTCACTCCCTTCGCCACGTTCGCCCATCCGGTCTGTTGTCGGCCTGAGCAGGCAGTACTTTCGAATGCCTGCCACAGGAGCAAGCAGTGCCAACACAAGTCCAACCCCTGTGATCACCACGGTTGCCTCCCGCGATATCTCTATCAAAGGCTCCGAATATGGGTCTGAGGTGTAGTACTCCCAGTACAGGCGGTTAATGAAGACCACCAGCGGTTCAAAACCTAAAGTGACTGCTGGAGCAATCAACATGGGATAATCCAGAAGCACCAGATTTGAGCAGGAGCATTTTCCTGGGGGACAAGGCTTGGGCGTGTCGGGCATCTCGCAACAGCACGGGGCCAGGCACCGGGAACTGATCATGACGAAAAAGCCGATTACGGCCACAAACAACAAGCTGAAGTAGATGGTCCAAACGGTCCTCAGAGCAGCAGTTGGTCCAGAACGCCACCAAATTCACCATACGGCAAGTCCGGTTTAGGATTTTAGAAGGTCTAGATTGGGTCCAACCCGCTTACCAAGTCTCTACAGCATAGACTTAAAAAAGGTCTAGTTTATTGAAAGTATTGATCCAGTTTTGCCCTAATCACTTCTCAATGGAGGAATCCAGCCTTTGACCATTCTGGCCCTCATGAGCCGAATCATCGGAATCATACTGTGAATATACCGCCAAACAAATGAAGGAATTCGAACAACCAACAAATACAAAACGAAAAGAATTGCCTTCATACAAACACAATACAATCATATACAATCCATAAATATTCAACCAACCCAGGAAGTAATCATCCTACATCGTTGGAGTTGTGCCCCGGATGTCTGGACCATCAACTGAACTGTTTCACATTCTGACCATGCAAGGTACCAAGTGCACACTCAAATCAGCCGCGTTTGGCTTCCTAATTATTGCTAGGATCAACCCAAGTATCCCCGAACTGATCTTTCTTCCACTTGATACCTATGAATACTAAGCACATGGTACTATTGATGATGCACAAGGGTTAAACGCCCCTCCCCGGTGCACATGATGAAGTGTTTCCTCAAGATGAATTCAATAATTCAAACATCCAGATCCAATCCACCGCTGTAATGTGTGACCGTGTAACCTGGATCAATTCAGAGGATATGTTGGTGGCTTTAAGGTGAAGCAGGGCATGAACTTGAGAATGATTGAAATCCAGAACTATTAGAACTATTCCAGTCCAAGTGTTCAATTCCAGTATCCAGTATATAAAATGACATAACACGCACCGACACAAAAGAAATGCCAACAAATACAGTGAGTCAAACGAGTCAAAGCAGTTTTGAGGAGAAACATTTCACTCTTTGTTGCCATAGAAAAGGGGCGGGTCCTGGAACATAGTGAAGACCCACGAATCTATAGCGGAATACAGCACCAGCACGGACCTGAGCCAAAAGATCAGCTGATGAAGGCCGACCATCACGCTTGCCATGATGTAAAAGATCTGCATGAAGGAATTAGCTCCGAAGCAATCGCAGCATCCGCCCAAACACTTCCTGATTTGCCACAGAGTCGACAGGGCTCCCCTAAGAGAGTTTCCAGGTGTTTTGCCAGCATTTGGTTGGATCACATTGCCACAAACAGCTAGGAAGTCTACATCCGCCGGAAAATGAACCATCGTGACCCACAAAACATTATCATGTCATGGAGCGCGGAATATCCACCAAAAAACGATAGATGAATGAGCGCTTACATGTGGAAGTTATGAGTTTTGGTGGCAACTTGCAGAAAAACTCCCTGAAATCAAATTTTGCCACACCCAAAAAGTAAAGATTGAAGGAACTGAGCATCCCCAAAGTCATGATGCCAAACGCAGCTCGCAACTGTAGCACAGCGCCAGTTAAAGTTTCACGGCTGCGGTGGTGGCGTTCAACCACAAGTGGGGAGACTGCAAATCCCGAATGTCAAAACCCTAAAGTTAAACCTTTTAAAATTTATCGGGGGATAATAAACAAAGGTTTGGGTGGATCAACACGCTTTGGGCATTCAAAAACACCTTTACGGCAAAGTTTCCCCTCCCTTAAATTCAAAAGCCACAACATGCACATATAAAATTTCAACTGTATATGAGCATACAACACAAAGTAGTTAAAGCGAACAACAACATGTGACAACATGACAGGTCCCACAAGTGGAATTTCACATCTGGTTTTTGTCAAACAAAATGTTGACAACGTTCTAATTTTTGCCAGCAAACATGTTTGTTTCAAAGAAATAAGGTGACTGTCATTAATGTGCAGGGAATATTCATTTATATTTTTTCTCAGGAAACCGTAAAACTTTATTTTCACATCAACTCGTCAAAGAATAGAAACTCTACATTTCCATCGTGTCACGCAGCGTAGGAATTGCTGTAGAGTTCCCCGCGTAAAAAAAGGAACCAAAATAGAACCAAAATCTGGGTCATTTCAAAAAGAATTCTTCTGCTCAGTGGCCAAAAAAAGTCCCAAAATTGGACCGGGTCCTGCCAGCTTGAACATGGTCTGCAGAAATAGGTTCATTAAGTGGCAAACGTCTGCCCGAAATGCCAAATCTAACCTAACGCCGCCCAGTCCAATGCGGCGGCGACCGTCTCTATGGACACTGCTGTATTTTGTTGTATGTGGTGGTACAGTTGGTTTCGTGTTTCCATCGCAAATCTGGCGGTAATTTTTGCAGGTGAGAAGGTGTCATCGCACATCTGGCGTTAAAATATTTATTATCTCTGCTAGATGCTAGAGATCAAATCTTTCATGCTGACGACCAACCATGGCCTCCTACACAAAGTCATCCAGATGAATTGAGTGCTTCCCTTTCAAATACGGTGAGAAACTATGCTGAGACGACGCTCTTTCAATTCCAAGCTGAGTTGGACGATGCGAGTGTAGCAAGTGAGAACCCAAAATATGGATGCGATGCAGATTGCCTTTGTTGTGATCAACCTTATAAATTTGATCATGTTTTTCATCAGTGTAGTGAACATTACCACTGGTGGAGAATGTACAAACCATGAAGTTGTATTCGTTGCTATCCATTGACACCAAAATATGGACTCCCGAGGAACCATAATAACAATTTTTTGATGCAAGAGTTTTGCTCAAAGGTAGTGCTAGGTGCTGTTGTCCTTAGACTCACCTATAGTAAATGTCATCAATCGAGATTGACCACCTTGGAAGAGACGAGTTAATCACATTGCTCAACAGAGTGCAGAGTGGCGGGCAGATTAGCTATACTGTCCGGAAAACGTGTTTCTACAAGCATGCTGCAGACTTCTATTATCTATGAGTGTCACACTCATGCGAGACCGGCAATCTCAGGTGCGTCATCGTTAGGTGCTACTATACGCACAAGACAGTTAGCGGTACAAACAGCAATCTCTCACAGCTTCTGTCAAAGTGCTGTCGGTGACCCACCAACAACCTCGCGCCTTACAGATGCCATGACGTACAGGTACAGTCCAGTCGATACAGTACCCTGTGCTTCTGCGCCTCCAAGCGGATCCCAACTCCAGGAAGCTCAGTTGTGAGACCTCCGGTTGAAAGTGATCTTTGCGATTGCTCGTACCTGCAACTACTGCTCCAGCCTGTGCTGCTTAGAGAAGAGAGGTCACACTGTGCATGGCTGCTTACTGCATAAAATAGCTTGAATTGGGCGACTGATCATACTGAGGTGCATTAACCTCTAAGTAAAGACTCTCTACGTCTCCCAAGGTTACCTGAGATTTGCTCGGCTGGTCATTTTGTTGGGTTTCCGTTTGTTTAGGCCACACTGCAGGAACCGTCCATCCGGGTGGGTGTCACAAAAAGATGAAGCGCAAGTGCTGACCTGTTTTTCGTTTGATTGCAATTTTACAGTGCCTTTAGAGCGTGCCTTGACTCATGTGGTTTCTTGTGGTTACTTGATTGTTGGTTACTCAGCCGAAATCTCTTTTCCTGTTCGCCGTCGAGTTACTTAGACACCGGTAAATACTCAACAGGAACAAGATGTCGTCACTACAGGACGTGTTTACTGGGCTACAGTCCAGGGTGTCGTACCTGAATGCGGATATACGGAGTTATGATCCACCTTCAGGTCTGGTACGCCCTACTCAAAAAAGTGAAGCAACAGAACGGACTAAAGCCACTTACTTCTGCAAGATTCTGCCTGTAAATGTGTCATCTGCAAAAGAGATTGCTGCTAGTTTCCTGAGCATCTCTCCTACATGCACAGAACATAAATATTGGTAGCTGGCATGATTTCTCTTCTCTTGGTATATCATGGACGCTCGTTGCTGCCCTCTGGTGCTTAGTAGCCAGAACTACTACAACACTAATATCTATGGAGAAAAGTCAGAAAACTGTCTTCTTTACCTTTCCTACCACTGCTATCCGTCAAAAAGAAAAGTCATGACCACCAACAGGCAACACGCAGAGTGATTGCACCGCCACTACAGATCACGTTCTTTTCATTTGCTGCCTTATACGATGGAAATGGGTGTGATATGGACAGGTCCCGTAATGTTGTAACCTCTTTGTTACTTTCTTTTCAGCAGAGAGTACCAAGTTTTGCAAGACCTCTTGAGCATTGATCCTCCATTAGATGTTCAGGTTGCGCTCATCTTACCTGCTCCTGTACTTGCCTCACAAAGACCACTCCATTAGAAGGATACTTTCTTGGGTGGCATTACCTCTTGTGGGCGGAGCTTTCTTACCACAAGAGTCGTTGTCTCCATTGATAGCATTGCAAACAAGGTGCGGAGAGGAGTGGAGCCAT
>DF244186.1:0-29892 GCA_000507305.1 Breviolum minutum Mf 1.05b.01 | reverse complement strand
GGTTGCAGGAAAATCCTACATACCGCATCACGAATTTGATGATGTTTTTAGCTGGCGAGCTTTCAGAAGCTGAAATGCCCAATGAGAAGAACGTTCGCTCGTTTGTGAAGAACTACCGCCAACGAGGCGTTCAGGAGGTGGCGACTGGGGTTTTTTTGGTGGGTCAAGAATCCGAGTAGTGCTAGAGTAGTGCAGCATATATATTTCTTCTGACTGCGTAGTGCAGCGTAGTGATTGAAGAAGTAGGCTCCTGAAGTAGTTGCCGTGATCATGCTACGACCGTGCGCAGAGGCCTACACGCTTCCGAAGATTATAAACAGTAAAGAACAATAGGGACTCCCGAAAAAAAACGAACCTAGTGGTGTATTTTCAGAGTAAACAAATATAATTTGGCTGCGCTTAAAATCTTGTTAATCGTGGCAGGAAGATGCAGACATCAAACCGGCGAAGAAGAGTGATTGGAGCGTAGCAGACTTTGCAGCAGCTGCGAAGGCAATGGCGACGTTGGAGCAGCCAGATGCGACGGTTGGCCTTGCGAGTTTTTCACACATTCCATTTGAGTTTGTGGTTGTTTCTCCGAGAATTCTTAGTAACTCATCCCTTATACGTACTGAGTTTGGTGTTTCAAGTTTCAACCTGGGATGGCTATGTAGGGTTTCCCCTTGCAAGAAAAGGGGGCTTCGTTCCTATTCCGCAGATTTGATTCAGTATGTTTGTTATTGGTGCAGTCCACGTCAAGAGTGCATCGACTGTTTGTGTGGTTACGCCCTAAGGCCATCTGAAGGAGAGTCTGGCCAATCTCAAGTGCATCAGTTTGGTAGCTGATGGGATGTTTGCTTTCACGATGAATGACTGCACGCTCCTGACGTTTGGTGCTGTGGTGCGTAGCAATGATGGTCTGACTTGCAGTTTCCTTGAATTGGCACTTGGTTTTTACAGAACTGAGTCTGGGCCTAGCTACAAGTCGTTGTTTCGGGCCTTGTGCTCGGCTTGGTCATCCTGCGTGGGTGGGCGTCTTGAAGACCTGATAGCCACTAGGCTGTCATCGGATTGTTGGCAAAGGCATTCACGAAGCCACTTTTTGTTAGAAAGAAAGAACTTTAAGAAGTACTTTCAACATGATCTTAGACAATGTCATTTTCTTCCTGTGAAAAACTGTTAGGTCCAGCTACATGGAGATTTTTCTCCAGCTTTGGAAGCTATGCGAGAAGAGTTGCTGCCACATGCAGTTAGGCGTGTTGTTGTCGTTGCAAGCATGCTCAGTTTGTTTTGTAAGATTCGGCCATTTCGTGGCGGCAAACTAAGAGATTTTGAGACAGACAGGTTTGCACACCTCATAAAACACTGTAGTACGAGCTCTCGATGTTCTCGATGTTTAAGCTTTGCCGTCTTTTCCGTGGACATGTTCTGTGCGTATAGTCTTCCGTGGATTTTGGCAGGATATCAGATTTCTCGCATTTGGTTGGATCAAACCGCGTGAAATCCACAGAGAATCGTCTTGATGAGCAGACACGCACATGGAGGAAAGGGATCTGGGCTGTATTGAAGAAGAACCTCAAATGCCAATCTCACTTCTCTTTGCTGGAGAGCGCGGTGTACACATTGCGGAGTTCTCCCGCAGTTTTATTCTCAGTGCTCATGAAGGCATTGTTGGATTTCTGACAAATCGAAGGCGAAGTAGAAGTTTGTAAGGCCCTAAAGACGCACTATCTTCAAGAAAATGATGGTGTGCTCTCCGCCACCTGGCGGTCATCTCCTGACCGGTGTATTCCGTCGCAGTGTCCTGCGTCACAGGCGCAAGAAAGCTGGCANCGTGTGGTGCCTCGTAAGAAGTCAAAGGAAGGCTTTTTTGTATTTACCGATGGGTATAAGTATTTTGCACGCATCCAGCCATGATTCTGTAGCAATGAATGGATAAGGTCAAATCCCACAGACACATTTATTTGATTTCTTTCATTCTTGAATCTTGAGGTTGGCAATGCCAATTTCACGAAAGCGTGCTGCTGGCAGTGCACGCCTTTCTCGATTCAAGGAGTTTGTGAGCATTCTCTGTTGCGCATGCACGTTCACGGCTACGAGAATTTTAGCGAAGCTGTTCCGGTGAAGGTCAAAGGAAAGAAGAAAATGAGAAAGGAAGAACAGACGGAGGAGCCGGAGGAGAAGGTGGAAAAGCAGTGTCCCGTGGAGGACTTTGCAGTAGATCCAGCCCTCTCTATGGACGACCGGGCCGAAGTTGGTGCATCTTCATCTGGGGCTTCTCCAGGTGACGTTTTGCCGGTGGCTGCGGCTGCAGATGACCTTTTCACGGAGAAGGTCATAGCACGATCTTTGAAGAGTTACGAATTTTTTGAGGCCCAACGTCAAAAACGCAAAGCGTCCAGACTGCCTCGCCTTTAGTGACAAGTTCCTCAGACAGCTCCAAGGGTTGCCATGGGGCTGTGTGGAAGATGTGAAAAATTAGCAGCGGCCACAGCAGACGACCTGGCCAGGGGACGATATGCCAAGTGCAGTTGACAGTCTCATTCTCTCATTCTTTTCTTTTTTCTTTTTCCGTTGTAGTGGTACATCGGTTGAGCGTATGTGCAGACTAAGTGCTGATAGATACACACGTCCAGCCAAGAGTCTGGTAGATATGTCTTGGAAGCAGCATGTCGGCAGTGCCCGTTGTCTGGTTGACTCTTTGAGATAAACACATGCGTCCATGTTTAGGCCCAAGGACCAAAGTTTTTGTTTGGTAGACAGCTTGGCAACAGCATGTCCGCCATCCCTGTTGCTTGGACGATTTCAGGATCCTTGCATGTTGCTAGTGGGCTTATAAGGGGAGGCTTTTTTTGTGCTTTCATGGAGTATATGTTCAGAATATGGACATCTTATAGTTTCATACCAGTAGTGCCCGGACAAGCCGGGGCTCAAGTTTCCACAAGGAAAAGAACTATATAGCAAAGAAAGAATTTGCCTATAGAATGTGCGCAAGGCAACCGACCAGCGCTCGGCCGAAAGCGTTGTGAACTAGCCTTCTGCCGTTCCACGGTCGTGATGTCTTGTGCTTTGAAGTGAAGTGTTTTGATGCCTTGATGTCAGTGTGTCAGGTCATGTGATGGTCACGTCATTTGATGCGATATGATGGCTTGTGTTGTGTCATGTCACGTGGTGCAATGCGATGTCATGGTGAAGAGCTGTACTACTCGATGTATCGGAAGTTGCTAACGGTCAACGTTTTCCCACATTTGTAGCTGTCGGTGAGGTTCTCGACTCACCTGAGCTTTTGCTGCGATTTGGCACCATTGACATTGAAGAGTCTCCAGCTAAATCTGATGCGGCACGCACGACTCCGGCCAAGCAGGCCATGGGTAGTGCTGTTGCGTTGAGCAGTACTGCCAGTGACCCGACTCGCTGCCTGACCGCTTCGTTTGAGAGTTGCATTGTTGCACCAGCACCGCCTGGCAGCGGCTATGGCAATGAGGCAGGTGATTGTTTCACATTAAACGATTCCGGAATGTTTGGCGCCAAGCTAGAGAATTTCAACACCTTGTCATTCTGGAGATTCGATGTAGGATGCAAGGTGCATCATGACAAGTCCTAACACACAGATCAGGTTGACCGTGATTTGAAATAGCGTCCAGTGATTGAAAGAAGAATTTGGTTTCATAGGGCTTGCATTTTGCATGTTGCGGAGTTGAAACGAGGCATTGCACGATGGTGGTGTGGATGGCACAGAATCAGCGGCTCAGCGTGCAGGCCCAAAGTGGGGCTTTTGCCCAAAATGCAAAGTGGCGCTCTTCGTACATGTGTACGCCAGCGGCCAGAAGGCCGGAAAGCCATATCTGTTCCTAAACTCGAAGATTAAGACGTGAGAACAGAGTTGGGGTGGTGTTTTCATGTTTGTTCGCTGTTTGATTTATAGTAGGTTTGTTTCGAAAGCCTGGCTTCTCCCGGGCACGACTGTAGTGGGGCTAGGGTCAGAGCAAGGTTATGGAAGAGCAGTCGAACCAAAACAGAGCTCAATGATCCAGCACCGTCACGTGTTTGATCCTTCCCATGTCATGCATTGCCGTAAAAAGCCCAGGTGTTTCATGCAATTTTTTGTTAATAAACTTCCAAATTTTTGGTTGTGAGCAGATTGTTTTTCTGAGGTTGTGCAGCAAATGGAAGAAAAGAAACGATGAGGGTAACAGATGCTGCTGGTATGACAAGCCGATTCCTGCGGCTCTTTGGGGCACCCTTCCGCCCAGCACTTGGAACCGCCACGGTAGTGCGACCGGTTGCTAGATTTGTGCACTATGTTGTGGCGCCTTTGTCGCCAGGGAGCGTTTTGTGAGTGGACGGTAAATGTCAAAAGGTAAGATTAGTCATGTCTAAAAATCGAAAGGTCAGGCCAATTTTTGGAAATAAGGCACTTCCCATTTTGGGATGCAAATTCTTACAGATTTGAAGGAAATTAGCGTTCCCATAATTCAGTGTGTTTGCAGGCGGCAGTGCAACAGCGTTTTAAAAGCGCAGACAATTCGTGACATGAGCTCGCATGCAGTTCGGATGTAGACTTGTGTTTGAAAAGAAATATGGCAGCTGGTTGCGGCCCAGTGGAGACATGCAAACCAAACCCGAAACGGTTAAATTCCCCGAGTCGCCAACGTGAGCCCCCTAAACCCGACACTGTGTTTTGACCTTCGCCCAACCCTAAACGAGTCCGGAAGCTCTGACCTTCGCCCTGTCCCCCTAAAGCCCCAGTCCCAAACCTGAAGTCCCCAAGTCCCAAACCTAAAGCCGCATAAAACCCTAAACGTTGGTATGGGTGGTTGAAGCGTTGAAGCTCTGACCTTCGGCCTGTCCCCCTAAAGTCCCCAAGTCCCAAACCTAAAGTCCCCAAGTCCCAAACCTAAAGCCCCATAAACCCTAAACGTTGGTATGGGTGGTTGAAGTGTGATGGTTATGATTCTGTGTGTGTACAAGTGAGCTCAAATTCTTGTTTCTGTATGTGCACAAGTGAGGCTCAATGTGTACAAGTGATGCTTGTGTACAAGTGATCCTTTTTTGTGTGTACAAGTGAGCCCCCTGCCGAAGGCGAGCATCTATCGTACTCCGATTGCACGACTGCTTTTGCAACATAGCTTGGTGCAATTGCGGTGTTTCCAGCAAGGAGATTGGGGTGCCCCTTCGAACAAACCAACATGGTTTGCTATCAGTTCGGTTGAGCCATCTCCCGACATCCATGATTCGGTGGAGGAGACCTACACCATTGTCCCAGAGGGTTACATCGATCGGAAGAGATCCCAAGAAGAAATTCATGACTTCCCACTTGAAGGAATACCCACGGCTCTTCGCCAAGGGGATGGCTCGATGGCATCAAGAAGAAGCACCGTACCAGATCCGATCGTCAACTATACCACAGCACGCAGTGGAAGCACGGTGGATTCGTGACGTTTTGGAGGTAGCGTCTCACTTTTCCACTAGTGGTTTTCTCCCGGATTTCCAACCAGCGTCGGTTTCCAGCTAAAACAGCTGAACTGGTGCTGCTGTGTCTCACGCGCTTTTGGCTCTGCCGCGCTAATGACATGCAGTGAACGCTGCGAGTGCTTACGTGCTCTTGTGCCACAACGTGGAAAAAAATCCAGAAGGACGTTTTCCACATGAAACAATTACCCAAGCAAAAACCATCAGTGAATCCCACTTGGGATGATGATGGAAGATCGGCATCATATCTGATTTGCCTGTTCTTTTGATGTATAGAAAGTTTTTTTCCATCGACTTTCGGGTTGTTTGCTAGAAAGATGATTATTTTGGTCTGTTTTTCTGGATGCTTTTTTGTTTAGGGGGACATATGGATGTTTCCAAAAATAGGGGTATCCCAAAATGGATGGTGAAAATAATGGAAAACCCTATGAAAAATGGATGATTTGGGGGATATCATTATTTTTGGTAACACCCATATAGCAGCAAACCCCTGGTCGAAAAAACATCTCCTTCTCCACGGCTTTAAGGCATCGATGGGTATGGATCGTGACATCGAGCATTGGGGGCTACTTGGCCTTCCAACCTGCCGGCGTGGGAATGAATATCGAATACCCCTCAGGTACCATAATTTCCAAAGGAATTACCCTGTAGCCCTTTTCAAATTTCGTCATTTTATGAGTATCTATTCGTTAGGATTTATTAAAGAGAGTGTAGGCTTTGTAATAGAGCATGAAAGTTGTTCAACCACTTCTCCTGAGACTGGCATTTTGAACTAGAATCCAAATTTTGGCCCCGAAAAATCCTCTTGGCTGATCATCATCCGTGCTTAAAGATTGGCCCAATTGGACATGTAGATCTTGGTATTCTGGAAGCAAGCAAGAACCATCACTCAAACGTGAGCTAAATTGAAAGGCAGCGGTCATGGATTCTCCAAACAATGTGCGTCAATGAATTATTCTTAATTGATGGTTTTTTTTTACCCATTTATGTCAGTATACCAGTACTCCAATGGACAAGGAACCTTATCTTCCCAACTGCATTTGGAGGGAATGTGTTAGTTCCCGGGAGGGTGATAGTGTTCATTTCTTTTTGGTTACAGTACTTTTAATGCCTTTCGTTCACAAAGACCAGAGGTTGCCACTATCAATGTCAACCACACATTTGATTGCAGACATCATCCTGCCCATCTTCGATGGTAAGTCTTTCATCTGTCCTAAAAACACCTTTGCTTAAAACCTTACCGCCCTGAACTTTCAATTGGTACCTCAAAATTCTATATTTGAAGCCGTAGATATTATATCTACATATTTTTGTAAAAAAACATGATTTTTGGCATCTATCTGTTCAATTTTGGGGGTGCAAGACTTAGAAACACGTGCAACTCTTCATCGCTTTTTCATCCTCAGGAATTTGCACAAGTTCTCGGATGAAAAGTTGATCGAGGACACAGTTTCTGGGGGGTGAGCTAGCTCCCCTTCACAGCTCCCCACGTTAGGTTTCGTGAAGTTGGTATCTCCAACAGGACCCACTTGGAAACCCTGAATTTTTCTAGTATCTCTAGCAATTTACTCAGGTCCACGTCCGCGTTTTTAAGGTCATAATTCAGTGTTTGATGCACGAACAATGGACTTGGAGTTTTGTTTTGTTTTTGGGTGGCTTTTTTAGATGATTTACTAATATGGTAATGACATTTACTCACCATTTTTCAATCAGCATTTATATATGAAGAATCTTTGTTTTTTTTTCCAAGGCATTTTGAAGCAAATTGAAGTATCTAGATGTTTTTGGATAAAAATCCCCACAAGTCAATCGACCCTTTGGCCCCATACACCAGCTTCTACAAGGGTACCTCCCGAAACTGGGATACAGTCAATTTAGAACGACGTAAAATATCGATATGACCTGCCCCCCACTTACAGGTCGTGTTTTGTTAAAGCTAAACGCTAGTAAGGTACAACTTCCCCCAACACATAAACCTGAGATGGAAGTCCAAGCAGAGTCGACATGCCCCATGTCGACAGGGCCATTTTTTTCAGGCCACCCGGAGCTTTGGTGTGTTGCCAAAAGATCTGAACTCGGAGCTTTTGAGGTGACGATGTTTGCAGAGGGAGCTGGGACACCCCTGGAGGGTGCAACTTTAACCACTCCATATTGGGGGTTGCCGTTCGACCCTGAGAACTAAGTGGGTAAATAATCTATTCTAATTTGTATGAAGGGAACCCTATTAATCTTCATTATCTACTGTGAGCCAGTGTTTTGACAGGACCCAAACTCTCTACAACATTTTTTTTTGACTTTTTTTGGGGTGGGATTTCCCAAAAAATTGGAGATACTAGGTGGTGAAGTTTCTTTTTCAGACTTTTGGAGTATTTATGCCCGGCAAAATAGGGGAAATCATCCAATTTGACAAGAAGATTTTTAAAGATGGGTGGCTCAAACGAACCGCCAACTTTCAACTTTTTGGAAATCTTTGTTTCATTTTTTTTTTGGTGGCAAGTCTGTGGTTGTGTTTAGTGGGACGGCCCTTAGGTAAGGATTGGGTAGGGGAGGGATCAAAAATTGTATGAAGTGTAGTGTGTTTAGTATGCTTAGTATGGTCAGCATATGAGTATATAAAGGACGAACATCAGAGCATATCAGTCATATCAACGGTCCTGCGCGTTACTTAGAGACTTAGCTCCCACTTTTCTGGATGGGGAAAAAAAAGCACCGACAACGGGCAAACAAAAAACAATCAGAAGGCTGAAGCTGCCCCCTTGCAAGATTGGAATGTTCGGATCGATAGTATCAGTATCAGCAGTGGCCAGTTCAAGGTTTCTTGTTGGAATCTCCTGAAATTGAACTCTCTGAGCCGGAAACTGTTTTCCTGAGCTTCTGTAAAGGGAATCATCCCACATTTCGTGGGCTCCGAAACGGGTGGTAAGTAGGTGGGCTTTGGGACGAACAACTTCAGCCAAACAGTGTTGTGTAGCATCTGAGCAAGAAGGGGCCCAAAGAAACTTTTTTGGGTCACCAGGATGACAAGCTGACACCATGTGTCCGTATGAAATTAGCCAGCACAAATGAGATAGAGATAGAATGTTGAAACAAAAAGTCATGGCTCACTGGCTCCATTTTCCATGAAAAAAAAAGTGCCTTGAATTTTTTGTTGGTTTGAATTCAACATCCTCCATTCCTTTTTTACGCCTTTTATAAAATGGGTCGATTTTCCCCGGATGTTCGCATCGTCATCCCATCGGGTCGCTTGGTCCGCAACGGGACCCATCGGAGCCTGGTGCCAGGGCCTTGCTGCCAGCGCTACGGAGTGATTTTCAGGTCTATGAAACTTATGCACCTGTAGGGAAGCCTGGGTGAATTTTGAGTGAGGAAGGGAAGAAGTTGTGAAAATTATATATAATAAAAATAGATAGGAAGCTTTGAAGCTGTTTTTGGAGGGTGTTTTGTTTGTTTTAGGATTGACTGTTCAATGTATGGTAGTGACTTGTACAAAAAAATCCAAGTTATTTTTGTTGCTTTGAGGCGTTACTATAGGGGATCCCTGATGGGTTTTTGGGTGAATTTGGAGATGTTTGTTAGAATGGTGAGAGCATGGAAATGCTTGGGGGAATGGGTCTCCAAAGGAGGGTGGATTTTCCCATGGCGTCCTGGAGGGTGGATTCCGATTGCATCCTGGGAAAAGTGAATCGAATCCCCAAATCTTATCTTCGGAGGCGGGGATTTCCTGACTACAACGATCGGTACCCCGGAATTTTGAAAAGCTGGCATACCTAAATGAGTGATTGACCCATAAGGGTCTAGAATTCTTAGGCTGATATTCACAGTTCTACTTAGTTCAGTTGTAATGATTTAAAAGCTAACTTCCTGAGATTATTCCAACTCTTTGGGTCCTTACAATGGTGGATTGAGGATCAGGAAATCTTCTTGGGAAATGACCGAATCGGAAAAAACCCGAAACTACTTCAAGTCCAACTCTTTCCTCCATCAAATTTATCTTCGAGAAAACCAGGCCCAACCCCCACCCCCCAAAACAAGAAACACCACCATTTTCTCATTTAAGGGCCCTTCAATCAGAGGAATTGGAGACAGCTCCGGTGGATCCGGCCCAAAAAACAACCAGGTGGAACGTGTTCCACTGGCCCTTGGGATCACTGCACTGGGAGGACAAGAGGATCCAGCGGTCCGGGAAGCTCAATGGGGTTGGGTTGGTTGGTTGGGTTATAAAAGGGATGACATTTTCTACCGAATTTTTATAGGGATTATTCGTAAACCATCACGATTGGTGGTGGTTAGTTTCAATGATTTTTTATTTTCACCCCCTATTTAATGGGGAAAATGATTGCCACTTTGAATTTGACGATACAATATTTTTCAAATGGGTTGGTGAAAAAACCACCAACTAGAAAATGATGGTGATGTGAGTATTTTACCCTCATGGGGTTCCGATCACAACATATATCCCGCACCAACAAGTCGGCACTTTGGAGTCGATGAAATCTTTCCAACAAAACCCGAGGTGGGAGATGTTGTAAGTTCTCGGGTCCGGGTAAGTGGTTTTTGACGAACAAAAAACATGAAGTGAGAATTCACTTCAAAAGGTGTACCCCTAAGACGTTTGGGGCGGTTTTTTGTGAAATTTGGAATCTTCTGTTTGTTTTCCTTGCAATTCAGCTTGCGGGGAATTTTCAAGATCAAAAATCTAGTAGGCCAATTTTTTTCAACCAACAGCAGAATGACATTTTCGAAGTCCAGGACAGCCTGGAGGGGGCTGGGAAGAAAATGGACCAGCATTCGATCCGATGTTTTTTTGACCTTTTGAAAAAACGAAATTTGGAGCTAGCTATGTTAGTTTACTGGAGGGTAGATAAATGGATGTTAACTGTGCTCGAGATCTCCCAGCTTAGTTAGAGTTTATTTAGAACTGATGGGAGCAGGGTCAGTTTCCATGAGATGGTTGCTTGTTCATCCACTCGAATCCAGATCAAGTGCAACATGAGCAGGCTTTGCGATGAAATATACCCCTTAAGCAAATAAAGTAAAAAATCCTCTAAACAGCTTGAGCATAGACCAGAAAAATGGCCATAATTTGAGCCCCTTTAAATGACGAGAGGAAATACCTCCAAAAGAACGGACATTCTTCGCAAACACCCACTGAATTGGTGGTGAACATGTTTATTGGAAGACGGATGTAGGATGTTTTCCCTTTTAAGACAATTTCCTGCACCTATGCGAAAAAGCAAAGTTGTGTGGTGTGTATATAGAGAAGAGCAAAGTTGGACCTCAAAAATGATGGTTGCACTTTCAAAAGCCTTGCCGAACTAGTGGTGAAGAAAGGATTCTGAAGTTTCAAATAGCTCCCAAAAAATGGTGGTTTGTATATGTTCCTTTTCCAACTGGCCTTTTTCAGGTTCCATGTCAGTTTCCGGGGTTTCGCAGCGGGTGCTCATCGTTGAGTTTCCCTGAGGTTCCTGTGAGCCATTTATCCACGTGGCAAGTGGAGACGGAAATGAAAATGGTGACGCCCAAGGTGCAAAACCAACAAAAAGTGGGTGTTTTGGAAACCTTGATGGTGGCAACTCAGATATTTTTTATTTTCAACCCTATGTGTGGGGAAATGATCCAATTTGACGAGCATATTTTTCAAATGGGTTGGTTCAACCACCAACTAGTAACGTCTTTGGTTTTCACCAGAAGCCATTAAAGACGAGGTGTGAGTTTCTTTCAGCTCTTAAAACATAGTTTTAAGGGTCCGTAATTTGTTCAGGTCTTCGAGAAGTTTTGCCGGGTGAAGCTTTATTCAAGAAAAAATTGACCTTAAGAAGTTGGTTCTTTGGAAATCACTTCAGGTCGGTGTTTTTTTTTCAAATCTAAAATTTCTTCACCTTGGAAACAACTTGGGTTGGTGACGGTGATGGTTATCTTGTCTTGGTGATGAATTTCCACCTTGGGAAGGGTGTTTTGAAAGGCACGGTTGGAAGACTTCATCATGACTTCTGTCTAGGATCTACCTTGGGAACCTTTAAAATGACTTGTAGTTTTCTAGGTGGTGGTTTCAAAATTCTTTCATTTTCACCCCTACCCGGGGAAATGATCCAATTTGACTAATATTTTTCAGATAGGTTGAAACCACCAACCAGTTTTTCTTTTGAGCTTCAAGGAACGGACCTCGCAAACTGCCTGGGGTTTGCTGTTTGCAAATGATCAAATCAAAGGTTCCCCCCCGGCAGTTTGCTAACCACCATGGCGAAATGGGAGTCAACTCTCGCTAGCCGGATGTGAAGCGAAGGCGATTCGCAATGCCCCTTTTTTCCTAGGCAAAGTGGATGTGAAGGGAGGTATTGAACATGCGTTGCTTGGAGGTCTTTAGTGGGGGCCACTTCTACTTGCAGGATAATCTGCAAGAGGTTCGGACGCCCGATTAAGCAGTGAACAAAAACCTACGAGTTGGGTTTATGTGTATGAAATAATGCTGTTTCTACTTCTCCCTTTATTAACAATCATTCTCTACAACATTTACAACTTTTTTTCCCATTCCAGAGTGGCTTCTCCTGCTGTGACAGTGTTGGAGTATTGGGGTGAGATGCGTGGAGATTGCCGCGTGCTTTCAAGATACAAAACAGAGAAAAGCTCCTTGCTATTTTTTTTTTCGAAGACAACTTGGATACCTACAGTTTTTGTTGAAGTTCATAGCTTTACCGAGTTGTTTTCTCCAGCTTTTGACACGCAAAATTTTATTCAGAAAGTCGTGATGCCCAGTGTGGCTATAGCAAACGCTTGATATCACCATAGCGCAAACGGCGGAAAAAAAACCTTGCCATCCCGTCAACAGGTCTCATCGTTTGTGAAGATGTGTTTGGAGGACAGATCGGTGGCTGGTGCATGTGCGAACTCTTGGCAGTTTCGTTGGTGGCTGGTGATAGGGAACCAAAAGAAGCTGTTTGGAGCATGAATGATCAAGCAGCTGTTGTGGTAGTAGCTGCTGGTAGCAGGTTGAAAACCCACATCTTCTCATCTTTGCACACAAACATACAAACATCACCAAGTTGAGATGATTCCTCGGTGATCATGATCCTGTGCTGGGAAAGGAGACGCTGGCATCTTTGCCAGCATCGCTGGTGCAAAGTGATGCGGGGAACCTCCGAGTTGAACGGATTGGGAGGTTTGTCAAAGCGTCAAGTTGAACATGTTGCGTTTGATCCTTCCTCCAAAACAGAAAGGTGGAACATGACTTGAAACTCGAAACAAAAGTCGTCCAGACAAGACAAAGAGATCCGCTCGAAGGAGTCCAACTTTTTGTGTTTCTGGGGAAAGGTATCAATAGGTAGAATAAACACTCCACCATCCCCGCCAAAAAACAGCCAGCTTGGTATCCTAACTGAGGATGAAAGAAGAATCTCAAAGTGTATATCATGAATGTTTTCCAGGTTTCCAACACTTGAAGTTCAAACTGCCTTGCTTGTTGCCTGTGAGCTTTTTTTTCTTCCCAGATCCAAAAATCCAGCCCCCAAAATTTCCAAGGTGCAGATTCCTCGTATTTGCTATGAGAAACTCATCACAGAGGTGCATGATCGGGTTTTGTTTGAGGGCCTGCAGGTTTGGATGTTTTTTTGTTTAATGGATGCATTTTCTTCAATATTGATGGAAGGATTTTCACACAGGTTTGGTTGCATACATTTTGCCTAGCAAAAACTTGATGTTTTACTAACGCTTTGGTGACAGGTTGTGGATGACTGGGCGGAGAAAGAACCTGCCAAAGATGCCTTGGTAGACAGCCATGAACGTCGGCGACCCAGTAAACGGATCTCCGGAAAATTGGTGGAAAATCACATAAAACATCCAGGTTTGTGGGCGCAGGGAAGGCAACGATTGCCATGGGTTTCAGAAATCTGGGTTTAACCAGGAAAAGACATGTAAAACCCTATTAGACTAGAGATATTTATGGGATAATATATATACAATATTACATATATATATATATATGTATGATATATATATGGGATATTTGCCATATCAACTGGTTTGCCGGTTTCTAAATCATCAACATTCTAGTTTTTTTCTTCAAGCAAAAAACCGAGAAAAAAAACAAATTTTGCATCCGTGTTTTTGGTGTTTTTTCGCTTTGGTGCTCTTCAGATTTGGTCCTTACCTGGAAGTTTCACACTGTGAAAAAAGACTTGCCCTTATTTCTTCTCCACAAAGTAGCCTTTGTAGGATGCACATTTTTCCAGGTTGCTTCTTGAAAAGGTCAATTGAGCCAAGGGGGGGGGGGGGAAGTTACGGTATTTATCTGAACTCAACCCCGCCCATCGTTGTTTTTGTTTGTTTCGTCCCAAGGTTTTCGGAGCAAAAAGCCTGGTCATATTTTTGGGAGGCAGAAACGTGTTGTGTATCAAGGCCTCAAATTTGTTTGTGAATCGTTCAACGTGGGGGTCCAATGGGTCAACGACTCACCCCCACCGAAGAACTTGGTTCCTCCATCAGTCGGAACCACCTCTGAAATGATGTAAGTGGAAGATGGTGACTCCAAGAATTTCCACCCCGAAATGCTATGAAATCATTGAGATGACGAAAGGGAGCTTATCTCCAGCACGAAAGGGCTGGAGATACCCCTCTTTTTTCGCTCATTTGTTCCTGCCTGGGAGGTCTTGCCAGGGGTCGCTGTACTCGTTTCCAAGTTTTTTTTGCCAGATTGATTATACGCATCTTTTCCCAATACCCTGAGCCTCTAGACTCTAAAGAAGGGGATCATATGAAATTCACAACTTGCTCCTGTAGCTTCGATGAAGTGTGTTGATTCAGCTAGCAGTTAGTGAAAATCTCAAAAAATGCGCGCTAGGGAGTTGATTACAATTACTTGTGGTCTTGATATTTATCTAGGTGGTGGTTTCAAATATTGTTCATTTTCACCCCCTATTTGGGGAAGATTTTCAATTTGACTAATATTCAAATGGGTTGAAACCACCAACTAGTTATATATTATACACCCACACCCTTTGGCCTACCCGCATGCGGTTTTCCCGGCTTGGCCTAACGGTGTGCCTTTCTCAGCCCCCGAGGCGTAACCTTCAGCGAGTTGGCGGCACGTGCAAAACTCCTTGGTTTGGAGACTCAGTTGGGGCGTTTTTTGTTGCCGTTGTTTGGAAGGGGAAGCATGGGAGGATGGGATGGTTGGAAGGTTCCCCTTGCTGATGAAATCCCATCCAAGCATCCAATGGGATGAAAAGTCCTGCTGATTTTTTTTTCAAAGAAAAACATGTTTTTGTTCAAACTATGGTGAAGGAAGGATATAACTTTTATGTTTGGATTTTTCGATGGGATTAGGTCAGGGTTACAAAGATCTCTTTTGTTAATCATGTTTTTTTTTCAAAAGAGCTTGACAAACTCAAAAACAGCAACTTTTCAGGCGATTTTTCCGATTTTCCAACACAGATTTAGAGCGAGCTTCGCCTCGAAGTGCCTCGAGGTGAAGCACTGGCCGGTGAAGCTTTCTTGGCTGGTCGCCGTGGCGAGGCGAGCTGGCAAGTGTTACAGATTTTCTTTTTCGGAAAAAATGAAGGGCTTGTGTTTTTTTGCTTCCTGAAAAATGGCGAGGTGGATGGAAGAGGTTTTTTTTCCCTCATTTTTTTTTTCTCGGTTCCATGTTGATTTGCTGAACATTTGTAGGTTCAGAATTCCAGCTCATCAGTTGATCGATCCGTTTTTTTTCAGCTGAGTTGTCCCACTATTTTATGGGCTTTTCCTGCATTTTTCAGGTGAGGTGGATTTCTGAACATACTCCAACAGTAGACTATTAATATGTATCATATACATCTTGGAGTATGTTTTTTCAGTAGGTAAAAAGGGGATAGATGTGAGGTTCCCAAACTGCTTCTCCATGACTTTTGTTTCTTGGATGACTTCTTTGGTTTGGTCGCTGTTTTCACCTGCGGAACCGCCATTGGGGAACTCGGAACTCGATTCAGCATGAAAACCTTGAGTTGGTTCGTTTCTCATCAAAAGCCAACTGCACTTACTCAGTGAAACGAACAGGCGGCCGGTGGATCCCCATTTTCGATTGAGCATCTATTTTCGGGTGGTGAGCTAAACCACCACCTAGATATCACTTCCCCTGGTCCCGGTTAGGTGGTGGCACTTTTAATGCCCCACGGCTGCAACTATGTCATCGCCATGCTGGGAATTTGGCGTGCTTCAGGACCAACCGGTTTTTACAAACAGGGTAGGTCTCCAGGGAATTAACATATCCCCCCAAAATGGCATTTTGAGTCGATGATTTTCCTTTTCCCGTTTGGTGGGATATGTGATCGTTTCCTGGAGGGTAGGGGACCTAGGCTTTTTGGGAGGTCTTAGTTTAGTAGCAAGGGTTTTTGGCTTCAATCTGCTCAATCTTGGATTCGATGTCCTTTTGGATGTGATTTTTTTCTTGTCAAACAAACCCGGCCGTTTTTAATGCGAAAAACATGTTCGGCTGCAGGAAAGATCATCATCATTGAGGTGGTTTTCTGGGGTGGCAATGGCGCTTCCGAACGGCACACGGCAATGTGAATGTTGGCCGTGTCTTCGTTGGAAAAAAAAACAGGTTTTGTTTGGATGAACATTTCCGCACCTCGGAGTATTTTTTTTCTTGGAAAGCTTCAGGTTTGTCACCTCTAATTGAACCGTTTGATAGGTTGGCAAGTTGAATACCCCATTGATTTTGGGGAAAAAATCCTCGCAGCGCAACGCTATGGGAGGCCCATTTCCCTGAAGGCATGGTCAAAGAGATTTGTGAGGATTGGTTTGTCGAGTCTTCTATTTGCGGTGGTGATTTCTGGTGAAATGATGTGATTGCGGCTGGGTAGAATGCCCCCCTGGAAGACGAGATGATGGTTTCCGGGTATATCAAGTACAGATTACCAAACAAGGACACCATCTCTTTGAATATGTATATATATATATATATTTGTATTTATATGCACACCTGGAACATCCAAAAACAACGTGAAATACCTCTGTAAATGTATAATCCTTGAGATACCATCCAAAGAATCTCCGTTTTTATTCTTGCAAAGAGGGTCTTCCTGGTTGGTGAAATATAATCATTACCCCAGATTTACGAGTTCCATTTTGGTGGATGATTATTGTCAGCACGTTTGGTGGAGGATTGGTGTAGATGAATGTTCCACAAACTTCTTTGAAACCGAGGAGAAGACGTGATCATGAAGCATGTTCGAAGAAAGTTTTCTGGCTGTGATCGCAACGTTAAGTTTGGTATGATTTTTTCAGCTGGGGGCTACCCAAACACTGTAACATCGGGAAAACAAGCATCACACTATCAATATAACGACCTTTGTATTCACCTTTTTCTTCACACAAATTACAGTGCTTTGGGGTTTGACCCAATTTCGAAACATGACTTTCTCTTTTCTGAGCTTTTTTTGTTTCAAAATCCTCATTTCGTGGTGGATGATGCTTCTACATCGCTGCCTCTCCAGGAGGCCAAGACAGTGGCAGCCGTTGCGAGTCCATCGCATGCGCCGAAATTCGGAAGGGTGGATGGCTGCAGGAGCTTCCCGTTGTGGAGAGCCAGTCGTTTTTGTTTCGGGGAGTTTCATCTTCCAAGGTTTTTGGGATGGAAGGTTTTCTTGTTTTTTTCTGCCGGACGTTTTGTTTTTTGTCCGGATTCTTTTCTGATTGAGGTAGTTAAGCATTAGCTACACCTCCCTTGCATAAAAGGAGAGGTTTGGATGGTGATAGATCATAGTTAAACCCATGAAATGCTCTTGAAACAATCTTTCTTGGGGACCTGAAATGTGTAGGCAAACTTGATTTATCACCAGTTTCCACAAACAAGCTCTGAGGTTTTGACCCTTTTTCCGTTTTTCATTCTTTTCGAACAAAACTCCACAAGCGCAAGCGTGCCGTCAGCACTTATGGATAGGCCGTGCTTGACAAAACTTAGACTTTTTGGTCTTCCTTTTCTTTCCCCAAAAAGGCTATACACAATCAGGCACCAACAGCTGTGCTGCAAAGAGCGCGTCTCATTTTTCATTTTTTGTTGGAATGCTTGAAACAAAGATGGGGTCATATAATGCCACCTGTAATTTGGAGGGGGATCATTCCCAATGTAAATTGATGGTAGTTTTGAGGGATTTTCCTTAGAATCGCGCATGCTGAATGGGTTGGTGTCATATCATGACCCCTTGGACCCGTAGGATGCAGGTGAATTTTCAAGCCAAGCAGCAGGTAGCATACACCGAAAAAAAACCGCAGGAATCTTTTCGGTATAAAATCTTGTTTTTTTGGTTTTTGTTTCCAGGGATTTTTCGGTTTAGATGTTTCCGAAACAAGAAATGTAAGAAATTTATACCTCCCAGGAAGCATTCCATTCAACAAATTCCTGCGGACAGCCAGTGATCGGACAATTTGTTTGCGGGACCAGCTGCGAAGGACATTGGAAATGGGCAACAACTGGGTAGAAGTTCTCAGTTCGGGACACCCAAAATCTCGGTGTTTTTTTGGGTGGTGGAGTTCCTGTGTGAAAAAAGGATGTCTAAGAGAAGCCTGACAAGTTGGAAGATGAAGATTGGTGATTGGAGTTGAGTGGATCGGTGTTTATCCATCAAAAATGGGACCGAATCCCAAGGGACCCCGTTCACTAAGTTGCAAATCGAGCTATTAGATACTCGGGTTTTTTCGGGGTCCGTGGACCGTGGGTCCTGTGGGAGATTTCTTAGATGATAATCTTGATTGGATCCCTGAGTTTGGAAAGGAGTGTTTCAGGGGTCAGAGTGGTAGATATTCGTGAGAGTTTCCTCAAACTTGAAGATGCAGGATTTATGTATAGAGATCCTGTAGAGTACAGACCATCTGTGTTGGCCGTCGGCCAGGCCATCACGGTGGGAGCACTGCCAGCATTGAAAGACCTGCCATTGAGGAGATGGTCCTCCTACACTTCAGCTGCCAGCAAGTCTTGCATCATGGGAAGCTGACTTACAGAGGGTTTTGCGCAACGCTAGACATGGAACTTCACCCTTAGAACGACCCTTAGAACCATTTATCAAAGAATGAAGTTACTGAATTTACCTTTGCAAACATGTCCATCATAGAGATGACAAACTCCTTTTTTGGTTGGGTTGTCAAAATCACTGTCAAAACTGCAGAATCTATGGATATCGCAGCGACATTTGGTTGATTGGACTAAGCCATCATCATTGGGTTGAAGTATTTCTTCAAGGTCCAACCTGTTGTCAATGGCTGAAAAATTGCACATGGCTAAATCCTGTTGTGTTTAAGATTTGTTTTCCCATGGCCTTCAGAAACTTTCAACTTATGGATTTTCGTTTATCACTATAAACCAAAACAACGGTTACAAACCTTGATGCACAGTAAGCTTATGTTTTGTTTTTTTCACTGGTCCCATTAGGGCCAAAAGGATGCACATCTTTTTGTAGATAGTAACTGTTCTTTCTTTTTATACCACCTGGAAAGTAGGAGTCGCGCAACTCTTATTGGGTGTTCATGGACCCTTACTTAGGCACCTTTTGAGATTTGCCGCATCTACTTTCGCCATAATGTGCATGATTTGCCAAATTTCCACGGTTAAGACTCATGGCTACCAACATTGAGTTCTTTTGGGATGGGTCAAATTTGAGGGGCTATCCGTAACTTCAGGGGGTGTAACTGTTATTTTTTTGGGGTTTATTAAAGGCACCTCAAACGCGGGTAGATCTAGCTATCGGCAGCTATTCCTCCAGGATATCTGTGTCTTGATGATGACCTCCGGCACCACTGGCAGACCAAAGACCATTGCGGGCAGCCACACGGCTGGAAGTGACGAAAAAACATGCCCTGGTGACAAATGGCAGGTTTTTGAGCGAAGATGAACAAATTCCTACATTGAGTGGAACCAAATATGGGTTGGTTGGTTACAGTCTACATAGGATTTTATATACCCCAAATTGAATTTCAGTGTATTGTTTTATAATTAGACTGAGAAATTATCCGGATCCTGATTTATCAATTCGTATCAGGGCATGAAATCAGAGATTTTGTTTGTTCTGTGGCCCAGAGTTTCTTGGATTTATGGCTCAACACCTCTGGGAAAATCTATCCGGGCAAGCGGGACCTTCAAAATCCACCAAGGAGGGTGCCATATATAGTTGTTCCAATTGTTCATTTCCATTGAAAATTGGGTGATCTTTTGACTTGCCATGTGGGTGTTTCCAAAAATAGGGGTACCCCAAAATGGATGGTTTAGAATGGAAAACCCTATTCAAAATGGATGATTTGGGGGTACCACTATTTTCGGAAACATCCATGTTAACATAGCCAGAAGGTTTTTTTTTTTCAGCCTAGTCAGGTATTTTAACAACTTTCATTTTGCTGACTCGCATATTTTCAAAACCATTCGTATGCCTGACATCATCCGAGTTTCCAGAACATCTCACCATTGCAGATTTGCATGGCCCCAGTGAAAAAAAAATCCCAAAAGGAAAAAAATCCTCCAACTCTTGGATCATGGTTGATAAAGGCCATAGTGATGGTATCCAGGACACGATGGCGAAGCAGGCATCATTTAAGTGCTACGCGCTAGTGGAACACGAATCTCTTTTTGAAAAAGATATCTAATGTCAATATATTCAAGTATACAATACGTCAAAATATTTCATTAGATTCATATATGGCAACACATTATTCCGCAAAATATATATGTATATATATACATTATATTTACATACAAGATATATATATATATACATACATACATGCATACATACATACATACATACATACATACATACATACATACATACATACATACATACATACATACATTGTGTATTATACATTCATATGTTACACAATCTGTCTGAATCGGTTTCCAATTTTCTAGTCCAACTTCCATAGATCGGACCAAGGCCATTTCTTCATGCATGTTGGAGCCCGANAATTTTTCGTTCGTTTTTTTTTTGGTGTTCACTTAACTTCGGCCAAACTGGGGAGTTCACTTTTTGCAGGTGAAGCAAATCATACGTAAATTCCTTTGAAAAAAACAACAGCAAAAACACTTGAGGGATGGTCAATTCCCCATAGAAGATATGAAAGCTGAAAAAGTGAAGTCTTCCCAGATGTGGCCGGAAACTCACACGAGAATAATAATGGAATCATCTACCTTTTATCAAAAGTGGTGGCAGGGTACAACAAACCTCTAATTTCAACTGCATTCTTTTAAAACTGCGGTAGCTAGTGTGCATCTGGAGTGGCGACCGGATGACCGGCCAGGTGGTGAGAGTACTCCCGCGAAAGCACTTGAGATCAGTACAAAGTTTATCCATTTTTATCCCACTATTTTTTGGACCACTTGTGAAAATGCATTCCAGGTGGTGCAAGGTTTCTTTCGTCAAAAACCATGAAAAATCAAGACTTTCAACCAGAAAGACATCACCGGAAGTATATACTTTCCGTCCTTTGGTTGTTGCTTAAGGCGGCAAAGTAGAAAGGTTGCCAGATTGGTAACTTGGAAATGGATCATCCTGGGACTGAGTGGAAACTCTTTTTTTAAAATAACCTCCCTGAAAGGAACAGCACAAGTAAAGCTCCTAAAAGTCAACGCCCAGAAGAGAATGTCGGCGGTGCTTGGGAGGTGAATGTAGCCTTCCTTTCTGTGGGGCAATTTAATTTCAAAGGCCCATATTTGCCAGAGCTTAAACTTGCTACTAGTCTTCAGAGTTTTACACCCCCGAAAATTAACATGTCTGAAAACGGATCATGTTTAAAGGAAAGTATCAATTTTCAGGTGTGTTAGTTTTCGGAAGAGTAGGCATTTTACCCATTTTTATCGGTTTCACCCATAAGATGACTTTTTGTACCTACTTGACCCATGAGTTTACCTATCAATTTCACCCATTTTACCCCATTTGTATCGAAGATGTTTCTCCGACGTTTCAATCACCGGTTTCACGCGACTGCGAGGCCTTGGCCTATCCTTACGAGGCCAATGATTGCCGCGAGGCGGAGAAATTTCCAGCTAACTTGAATGGCAGAATATACAGTTGGGGGGTAGGGGATTTGTACATGTGGATGTTTCCGAAAATAGTGGTACCCCCAAATCATCCATTTTAATAGGGATTTCCATTATTTTCACCATCCATTTTGGGGTACCCCTATTTTTGGAAACACCCATGTATATATTATAAACAAGCTTTTTGAATGGTAATTTAAAGATTTCTATCATTGGGGATTTGGGGATTTTCCTTTACAATTCAATATTTTCCCAGGTTTGATGAAATGCAGGGATTACTGTATATAAATGCCACAGCAGATTGGGGAGGGGTTTCAATTTGATGCTAGGTTTTCTATGGTCATTATTTGAGCTCTGCAAGATTGTGCATTTGGGGTTGGGGTAGTGAGTGTATGAGACCCTGTGCATTCTCTTCTACACATGTGTACTCGTACCGTAAAGAACAGGGAACGTCCAACTAATATCTCATGTTGGGTTCCACCTAAACCCCCTTTTTAGAAAAGCCTGCAATTTACTGGTACCATAGCGAAAGCTTTCCAGGGAACCATTTGACTTTCCGACTCACTACAAACAATTTAAGAAACAATGTTGGGAACCATGAACAAATCAATACAAATCGTGTATTTCTTGGAACTACCTACCCACCCACTAGCAAATAAAGGTTGATAGAAAAATGGCGATTCCCTACCAAAAATGTAACAATCCAAAAAGGTGACTGTTATTGGGTGGGGCAGATCCAATGTACAGTATATCAATCCCATGTTGGGAAAGCCGAAAAATTCATGGGTTTTTCCCTTAAAAAAGTGCCGACTCCACTCCGAAACAGCGGAAATAACCCAAGCATTTTCCCAGCTTTTGATAGGATTTCAGGTCAAGCTGCCATTGACAAAACTCATCAAGTTGCACATTTTTTTCCACGGGGTTGACAGGTGATGCTGCCATGAATTACATGGATACCATTGTAGCTACAAAACACCCCAAGGATACTTCCAGCTTGGTTTTGTGTTTTTTTGTTGTTGGATCCAAAGCTGCTGTCACGATTCGGGTCCGACACTTTCTGCTTGGAGGCGTACAACGTGATGTTTGTGTGGGAAGTCATGAGGCCAACCCTTGGGACCGGGGGTGGGTGGACCATGTGTAGTACATGTGTACCCGTGACCTTCCTCGGGGGTTGAGGGAACGTTGGTTCCGGTAAGGCAAGGAACTTGGTGTCTGGTATACCTGCCACTAGAAACTAGAAAACCTAGGTGCAATTTCTTCCTGCAAAGGTAGCAATTGCCTTTAATTGTCTTCAAGTTTTGATGAAATCCGATGCTTCAAGTGTTTGTATCAACCAATGCCGCTGCTCATATGGGGAATCTCTCTGCCCCAGTGTGGGAGTCTCATAAAAGCAGAGGTATGAAAGTCTGGCAACGAAAAGCGAATCATGGGGGAGATTTCGCCAACCAAAAAAACGCAAGGAAATAGCTGAGCAGTGACCAAATCCCCGGATCACTATAACTGCCTTCAGTATTTCATGCAAAGGTCACGTCAGGGTTTTGTTGCCGTTGCTCACCATTTTTGCCTCGAAAAAGTCACCAGTTTTGCCTCAAAATTTTCGGAGCCTTTTGCGGGGGGGTTTGGAGGTCACCATTGCTGGGACACACTGCCTTCATCCTGCCCGATGAGGTGTGAAAATTGGTGGGACGGGATGCTGTTTGGATGGCGGGATGGCGCAACAATTTTGGGCGGGAGAGCGGCAGTTAGGTTGGTTTTTTATACATCCACAAAGGTTGGTGCAAAAAACTGGAGGTTTTCTGAAGCCTCCAACATCATTGAAGAAAGGTGTGTAACCATAATTAGATTCGAGCCCGGAAACGGGTGGGTTTTTGAATGGCCAATGGGGATGTGATGGTCTGATGGTGTGTGGAAATGAATTGCCAAGCCGATTACCCTCAATGCTTGGAGAAATTCGTCTCTATTCTGATTGAATCCGATGGTGGTTTTGCCGAAAAGCCGCTGAAGCACGAGGCTTTTCTTCGCGGCTTAAGGATATACAGTATGTTTTCTGTGTATATATATATACATATGTATGTGCACATATTATATACAGATATACATATTATATATAGATATATTGGGGTGATAGATCTCAAATTTCACCCCAACAAGGCAATGAGATGTAAAATTCTCACTCCGCACTTGTATCTACTTTCAATTCGTATAATGTCAACAGACTGAACCCATCGAGGAATGTGGTGGCCGGTGGCCAGCTGAATGTCTTCAACTTGGTTTTTCCAGGTGATTCAAAGCCGTTTTTCAGATGCTCTTAAAGGTCACCAATTACAACCTTTGATAGAAAGGGTCAACCTTCTTACTTCCCTTTGAACAAGTCACCATCGCAGATATAGTATATATTCGGTCAATCAAACTTTTGATGGTCAACACCAGAAGTTTGGTTCGATCTCTCATAGATTGCTGTGCTAAAAAAAGTCGAGTCTACCCATCGGCTCTTCAAAACGACGAGAAAAACAACAACATCCCCCAACTCTTCTGGCCTCCCAACAAAAAAATTGAAGACAAAAAACACATCCCAAAATACCCCCTACTTTCGGTGTTTTTTTTTTGACATTTTAAGGTCAGGCCACTTTTTTTTTTTGGGCGGGGGGAAACTTTTCCTTTCCCCGCTTCCCGCCACCTTTCTGTTGGACTCCCAGGCGACCTTGGATCCTCAGATTTTTGTGAAATTCTTGGCGAAGCACCAAATCAGCCGTACGCTGACGACGCCTTCTTTGCTGGTGCCATGGCTGGTGAGGTGACAGGTAGTTCAAAAAGGATCGGTGAATCGGATTGGGCAGGTTGTTTTTTTGAAAAATGTACCTGGAAAACCTAGGAATTCGTACCATTTTTTTTTAGGCAACGAACGGATTGCTGGTTTTAGGGGCCCCTCAAGTTGATGGAAATTTAACGTCGCAACTGGGGTTTTTCCAGGGTACACACAACATCCCGCTGCCATCCTGTGAATGTCCTGGCTCCTTTTTGGAGGCTTCAAGCCATATCAGGTTGGAAGTGTCAAAGGGGTTCCAGATGTTGCCATTTTCAGAGGACCGGAGACCATTTTCCTTCCGATTCAACAAAAGAAGAGATACCGTTTAAGGGATGTCCCCATATTTCACGAGTTGATTCACAGTGGCTTGTTTTTTTTTCCAACGGCCAGAGCCCAAATTAAATCGGGTAATGGGACGCAAGTCTTAGTGTTGGTGGGGTACCACAAGGAAGTATGAAAGCCAAAAACGTAACAAGAACACCATCATCTAAACTCGTGCAGGATTTCTTACGTTAACAGCAGGTCCATGCCATTTCCACTATTCCCTCTTTTTTTTTGACAAGGAAAAAGCTCTTCTGTTTTTTGGGGCCAGCGTCCCTGATTAGTCTTAAGTCTTTACTGCTAGTGGGACCAGGATACATCCAACCTACATTCATTTACCTTCCAAGGTGATGATGAATGATTTGTGTTTTCATTCAGTGATTGGTATTTGATTGCTATTTTGGCGATGATTTCCAAAAAATCACTCTTCGCGAATGGCAGTTTTTTCTTGACGTCTCATTTCGTTGCAAAACCTCGGTTCTTCAACATCCCTCTTCAAGCCTGAATGGTTTGGCACATGCGATCCATATTGACGTTGAACAATTTGGCCATGATTTTTAGCATCGAATAACCGCATGATTTTGGCGTGCCAGTTTTGGGATGGCAATTCGGGCGCTCCAAAAAGTTCGAGACGATGATTCTGTATGAACGTAACTTAGGTCTAGTCTTGCTCTATTTTAGCGACAAGTGGTTTCTTGCCATTCCAAGATTTGTTGTACATAATTTTGATGACATTTTTTCTAACATGAAGCACTCAATTCCTTAATGACATTAATTTTACCCTCCAGGGAACGATCACATATCCCCCCTTAAAGGTGGGCTCGGAACTGGTCGCTGAGGCGACCATCATTGACTCATGTCAGAAGGATCCGCAGTGAACCGATCTGGGAGGTTGGTGGCTTTTTTAAAAGGTGATTTTAGAAAAAGGGTGACAATGATTTGCAGTTCAGGTTGCTTGTTGGTTGTTGGTTGTTGGTTGTTGTTCTTGTTCTTCCTATTCTTGCTGTTTTTTTTCTCCATTCCCCAGCTGATGTCAAAAACTTCGGTCACTCTCCTTCAGACGAGGGTTGTAACTCCGCAGCGATCTTTTATTGATCGCCCAACGTTTCGAAGCAAAACTAGGTGGTGGTTTCAAACATTTTTTATTTTCACCCTTACCTGGGGAAATTATCCAATTTGACGAGCGTATTTTTCAGATGGGTTGAAACCACCAACTAGAAAATAAATGAATGTAGGTTGGGTTGTCCCCCTTCCCAGTAGTACTTACCGCCAGGATTTTGGCCTTTTTGGTAGGTTTTTTTTTTTTACAAACATTCATCTTCCATCACATCTTCAATATCGAGCATTCCTCTGAAAAACAACCTCAACTTCTTTACATGTAGTCAACCAGGTTATGGTAAAAATCATCCCCGCATTTTTTTTGTGAAGCCAAAGAATCAACAAAAATACAGAACCGACTCTCCTTGACGTTCCAAGCATCGACTTACCATGGCTGACATCCAGGACTTGTCAAAGCTTGATCATATGTGCGCTTGGCTCATGTGTGGCGAGGCTTGCTTTTTTTTTTTGATTTCGAAGGATTCAGGTTGAAGTTGAGATAACAAAGGATGTGAAGAAAACAAGGATGATGCACAAGGTACAAAGGTGTCAGTGATATTTTTTTAATAGTGACAGTTATCAAATCGTATTTGAACTGATTTTTGTGTCGGAGTTTTTGTTTGGAAAAAAAAACAAACACAACATTTCGATATTTTTTAGACTTCCTTGGATCCATTGTGATAATTTTTCCCATTTTCATATGAAGCAGTGAAACAGCAGAAGCAGTGAAGCAGTCATTTGACACATTTGAAGAGTTCTACTAAGCTACTAAGTAACGACTGTGTAAGTTTTACAACAGCCCCAGATTTTGTTTTTTTTTTCAAAGCCTGAAAACATTTTGGACAGCATCAGTCAGGTCCTACCGATGCAAGTGGTTTGGAGCACTCAGTGATGGCTCGTGATGGCTCTAACATCCTAGAGCAACGTAAGGGTATAGGTTGCTTTTTTGCTTGAAAAATTCAAGGGACTGATAAAGGAACAATAGTAGTTGAAAGCGCTTTATGTAAACCACGGGTTTTTGGGTAGGGGACCCTATTCAAGTGGGGAGTAG
Organism: Breviolum minutum Mf 1.05b.01; assembly: GCA_000507305.1. Taxonomy (NCBI): domain Eukaryota; class Dinophyceae; order Suessiales; family Symbiodiniaceae; genus Breviolum; species Breviolum minutum. The sequence goes on along the minus strand of DF244186.1, from coordinate 3,168 downwards.
GCTGACTGATCATAGAAATAATCGTCCTCGGGCTGCACTCGTAATCGATCCCATTGATCCAATGGTTTTTGAGCCAAAAAGGAACTGGTTTTGGACAGAACCAATTCCGGATTTTTAGGTTACAGGAATTCTGGAGAAATGATCCTTCTCCTCCACCACCACCACCACCACCACCATCATCATCATCATCATCATCATCATCATCATCATCATCATCATCATCATCATCATCATCATCCTCATCCTCATCCTCATTGTCATCCTCATTCTGGTCGCCATCATGACGGAATGCTTCCGTTGCCCGAATGGTTTGAACCTCGAAAACTTATCAACGAAAGTTGCGTAATGGATATCCAGGAGTCTATGGATCCAATTTCACCAAGGGTTTTTGGTCTATTCCCTTAGTAACATGCACTCCCCATTTGGTGGGAGATCTAGGGAATTAAGAAGTTTGGAAATTTCCCAATTGATAAAAAACACATGTAGTTGAAATGACAAATCTAATATCCAGTTGGGATTATTATAAAATCCCCAGAGTTGGAATAATATCCAGTTGGGAAAAGAACTATTGTTGATGGAAGAAATCCTGCACCAGTTGATATGTAGTTTATCCCATACAAGGTTTTATACATCCCGGGTGGTGCAGGATTTCAGCCATCAACAGTAGGATCCCCCCCGTTAAGGCGTTTTGAAAAACACTTTCTTTTGGGGACGGTTGTGGTGTTTTTTTTTAGATTTTGAATCCAAGTTAACAGTTGAGGCTTTGCACACCTGGGACCCAGGCTTTGTAAGGTTAGAGAGAATTCTCACCCCAAAAATAGTGCAAATATGTATATATATACATATACACACGTTTACATACTTATACATGTTGGGGTAATTGGCCATATTGCCGTGTTTACTTTTATTTTTACCAAAAATCGGTGTAGCTGCTTCGATATCAAAAAACAAAAACCGATCCCAGAAACCGATCCAACAGTAGCTCTGAGGTTCAAAGTTTTCGATCCCTACTTCCCAGGTTTGGTTGGGGGTGAACGGTTGGGTGTTGGTCGTTGGTTTTCGTAAGAAAATTGCGACGTAGGTCAAGATTTACAGGTAAGACATGATGGCATTGGTTATATGGTTATTAATGGTCAAAAGAAATGGTATTTTTTTTTCTGTTGGGTAATTTTTGTTGACTGAACTTTCGCGAGAAAATGATGGTAGTTGACATGGTCGCATCCACTGTCATTCACCCTTTCGCATTTCAATTTCTTGGGGATTTATTATCAGCCAACTTACAGGGATTCATGGCCAACTTGGAGGGATTCATGACAGACAACCAAGCCAAGGATATAAACCAAATAGGATCACAATCCCATTTTTTGCCACCAAGTTTGGGCTCACCTTGATCGGTGGAACACATGGAATTCCTTCCCCCGGAATTGGATCTGCCCCTTGTTGTTTCTCAGAGTTTTCCCGCATTTTTAGGGTTTTTTCGAAAACCCGCTGAAATTAGACGAATAGATGTTTTTTTGTAGCACAAAATGAATCAAACATGATAGGCCGTGGATTAAGAAAAATACAATCCTTTGAACACCAACTTTTTTTCGTGGGGGATTATCCAGGTTGGATTTTTTTTCATCTGGAACAAAAACATCCAGGTGTTTTTTTTTGTCCGCACATTAGCTTTGGTTTTTGTCTGCTGGTAGTGGAATTCAAGCCGCTGAGCTGTTTTGTTTTGGGTTTCACAGGCGAAAAATGAAGGGTCCCAAGTGATCCACGCAGCGTTCCCTGATATTTGTAGGAAAATTTGTAGCATGGGGGGTTGTATTTGGGAAGGTGGATCTATTTTTTTCTCCTGATGACATTTTTTCTCACAACCTACTCCTCGGACACTTTTTTCACAAATTGCCACGGGATCAGGTGCAAGTTGATCAATGACTATTCAACTTGGGAGAGTGGAGATATAGGTTCGGGCTGGTTTTCCGGATTTTCGTGGAAACGACTTGGAAAACAACCTGGATGTTTACAAAATGTGCTACTTAGGAGGGGTTAGGGGAACCGGTGGGTACTCAGGATGATTCAACTTGCACAACTGGTTTTGGGACGTGTTTCATATTTCAGATTTCAGATTAACTGGCTGGGGAACAGATTGGGTTGAGATTGGGTTTCATGTGGGTTTCACTGCAGGGAGACTTTTTTGTCAAATGGATGACTGATGCCATATTGGTGAAGAAACCCTCTAACAAAGCAACTCCCACAGTGCTGCAATGAGAGTTGAGGATCACTTGACTCTTGTCGTCTTCGGGTTGAAAACCAAGATTCCCAAATCGTAGACCCTTGGTTTTTTTTCCCCGGCAGTACAACCTGAGAAATGCTCCCCCACCAGCTTGGAAAAGGACATTTCTCATTGAACATTTCCACATCTTCAGGTTCTAGCCATTAAAATTTCGGGGGTGTACACTGCTCTTGAAGAAAATTTCTGGTTTTCACTCTTCACAAGTAATCTTGGATGTGCTTTTATACTCCATGATGCTCTCGCCCAATTGAGAGGGTTTCGAGGGATGTAAACATCAATGTGACTCAGTAAAAGTTTGTCTGTAACTTTGAGGCCGTGAGGTTTAGGGACCGGAGAGTGTTCTGCTAATTTTTCTCCATGATATATGTTTGGGTCCCGGGTGTACGCTGTGAGCATCCATTAAGCATTTGGATGACGAATTCCATTTTTTTCGGCGTTTTTCCGTTTTGGTTCTTCTGGGCCTTGAAGGATAAAATCTTGCAACAGTTGATATGACCTGGCTTGTCCGCCTTCCCAGGAATAAGCGATTTGTAATCGCATCATCACTTGATTTGTAGGTGATTTTTTTGTCCCTGGAAAAACTACTGACTATTTGTGGGAAGGGGGTTGTCACCCGAGAGATACTGTTGATGGCTGAAATCCTGTACCAGTTGATATGGTAAATATCCCATTATTTGCAAGGTTCAATGCATGTTGGGTGCTGCAAGATTTCTGGTTGCCATCAACGGTATGGGTAACTAAACTGCCACCTTTTCAGTGCAAGCAGCTTTGGCGTATGGACCGGAGGCTATGCCCAAGTGGCACCTGCGGGGGAACACCGCTATGAGCCAAGTCAGGCGTGGAGTCGATAGCATCTTTGGGAGACATCGATTGGGGATACCACTTAC
>DF244185.1:6371-30568 GCA_000507305.1 Breviolum minutum Mf 1.05b.01 | reverse complement strand
GGGTTCTACGAAAGCCGGAAATTCTTTAGATACCGCGGAATGCCGTTCTAAAGCTCACAAACATTCCATGCAGGGGATTGACTATCAATGAAACCGTCCTTCTCCACATTCTCCTCCGCCTGGCTCTCAATCTCAACAGGCTGTGCCCCTTCCTCCTTCTCCTGTCAGGGTCTAAAAAATAGAGAAAAGCCTGATATTCTTTAGATACTGCTGAATGCCTTTGAAGCACAACCAGCACAAACAAACAGAAATTGACTCAAACATATCAACCAAAAGCAACTAAGTATGAAGTGTCCTGAGTCATCGGAATTCGAACCTCCACTGTCTGTTCCACCTGCTGCTGCTGAACACGTGTCTGAGTGATCACTGTCTGATAGTCCAATAATGTCCAGTATTTACATTGCACAGTCTTCGAATAGACTCAAGTTGGTAGGAACAGCATGATGGAAACCTACAGAATATCTTCAGAAGTTTTGAACCGACGATATTTCACAATTTTCTAACCATTCATGTTCAGACCCTTTATATATGTCTATATTATATGTTATATGTTATATATATATATAAATCATGTCATGTCTATTATTTTCCTCCACCTGCCATGTCTGTGCTGAGTTCCTAGCGCTTTGGGGCCATTCCTCCTGGGGAAATGAAATGAAGGACACCAAATCGCCAAAAACATTTCATGTATAGCAATAAGATGCAATAAGCACCATCTCTTCATAGCAAAATATCAAGGCACTTAGAGTTTGTGTACGGATTTCAGGGAATCTCTGGCGTCCTCCTTCCAGGACTCCAACAATGCACGGCAGACGCATGCCGGCAAAATACAGCGCCCCACGCGGGCACGGCAATGATGGCAGAACGGTCCGTGCACACACGTGGGATTGAAAATGGATTTGGCCACCGGTTCCTTGGAAAATGCCATGAACTGAATAGTAGACGTTGATGCTACCACATGCTCTCTATCCATGTCTATCCTTCTTGACAAAGACTTTCTGTGTGAAAGGCTTCTGGTGAAAAGGTTTCCGGGTGTCAATATCTTCTGGTGGAAAAGGCTTTGTGGTGTAAACAGCTTCCAGTGTAAAGGCTTTTGGGGTAAAAGCTTTGCGAGGTTTAAAGGTTGCGGACGTAAAGGACTTTCACGGGTTCTGTTTGCTATCGCTATTCTGACATTCCGTTGTTGGATCGATATGGTTTCGTAATTGTCGCTAGATTCGACAGACGTACAAGATCGTCCAAAAATACAGAGTGCGCTCACAAGCTACATATTGCATATCCTTCGGAGGAGGCTGTGCGCTTAACGACGCACTAGTTGATGAGAAATCTAAGATGTGAAGGATGAAGGCACCAACCCTTTGCATCACAAAGCTCTTGCACCAAAACCTCTTTGCACCACGAAGTCGTTAAGAATAATTTAGAAGAAATCCGAGCTCAGCGAAGACTCTGTAGAGAGTGTGCTTCAGAACACGTAACAGTTGGGCTCTCCAAGTTGAACTGTCCAACCTTTCGCATATCCCTCGGAAATAAAGAGGCTTCGAAGCAAATTAGAATAATTATAGACCTAATTAGAATAATAAATTAAACATAATTTAATTATGTAGACTACTCTTGTGCTGGAAAAAAAATTCTACCGAGTCGCGCCGAAGAAGGCCAAGGGCGGACGCTCCAGCGCTCGACGTCCGCATTGAATGCAGGGCTTCCAAGCCTCGGCGTTTCATCTCTCATCGTCTCCATTCCCGAGAAATGTCGTTTCCGAAATGTCAGAAAACGAAGTGAAAGAAAAGAACAAAGACCAACAAATATAGCATCTCTAAGCGTATGTCTACTATAGTCTATAGTTGTTTAATTTCTTCGTGACACCTTTGCATTCTTCTGCTACTTTAGAATGTCATCCATTTCACTAGTGCTAGGAACAGGAGGTCAAAGCTGATATTTTTTGGTGGTGCTATGTCTTGCCTATTGGATCCAATTTGTGTCACTTCGTCCCAGAACTACTCAGTCTGACCGCTCTCAGCGTCTGACCTTTGGCACAAGCACAACTTCCTCCTACAGGTCAGGACAAGCAGAGAAGTTCTTCAATGAAAACATGAGAATAATAAGATTCATAAATATCTCAATATCACAAGCGAAGCAAAGGCAAAGCTCCTGGATCAGTGGTACATGCACCTCCATCACCTGCTCCACCTGCTGATGAGAAACGCGCTCTTGCTTGGGCACATGGACCACCTGTTCCTGCATCAAGGGTCGAAGCACCACCAACACAAACAAACAGAAATTGACTCAAACGCATCATCAACCAACATCAAGACGGGACATACCATAGACGAGCAAAATCAGAGGCAAAGAGGTGTAGCGGTGCAAGGAACAAAAAAAATCGTCAAAGTACTTTGCAATTGCAAGACATCCTTCATTTCCTCCACAAAAAGAACGCATTTCACCCAGAATTCACCGTCCAAGACAGAGTCCCAAACCAATTTTTTCCCACTCCTTGCCCTGGACAGGCTGTGGCTCTTCCTTCTCCTGGAGGATCAGGATTCTAGAAAAGCCTGAACTTTTTTACATACTGCTGAATGCCTTTCTAAAGCTCACAAACATTCCATGCAGGGGATTGACTGTCAATGAAACCGTCCTCAACGTTTTCCTCCTCCTTGCTCTCAATCTCAACAGGCTGTGCCTCTTCCTCCTTCTCCTGTCAGGGTCAGGATTCTGAAAAGCCTGAAATTCTTTAGATACTGCTAAATGCCTTTCTAGATTCTAAAGCTCACAAACATTCCATGCAGGGGATTGACTGTCAATGAAACCGTCCTCAACGTTTCCTCCGCCTTGCTCTCAATCTCAACAGGCCGTGCCTCTTCCTCTTTCTCCTGTCAGGGTCAGGGTTCTAGAAAGCCTGAAATTCTTTAAATACCGCAGAATGCCGTTCTAGATTCTAAAGCTCACAAACATTCCATGCAGGGGATTGGCTGTCAATGAAACTGCTAGGTCTGTTAGGTCTCTCGGGTTTCGTTTCTGTAACTTCCACCTTCTCCGGCGCCTTGCCAAACTTTGGTTCCAAGCCCTTCACGACTTTGCAAGCATGTTGATATCGCCTAGGTGCATTACAATGAAACAAGGGGATTGAAACACGAATCCAATCACATCACCCAACGCTACGATCCAACTCCCTCGAAGGGCTTGACAAAAAACTACTGGGGATCAAACCGGCAAAAGTAAAAGTTGGGATGGTTTAAAAGAAACATCATGGATGGTTAAATTCACCATACTATCAACTGATGTTGCATGATTTTCCCCATCAACAAAAATTGTGCTACAGGACAGGTCTTTTGTTGAGCATCAGGAACACAAGTGAAAAAAAAAACCTCCTTTTAAGCCTCTAAGCCGGGTGACATTGAAAAAAAAAACGCCCGCATGGGTGCAGAAAGCAAACTCCCATCGACCCTAGGAATCTTGAGATTCCAGTCGAAATAACATCTCAATATCATGCCAAATCGCATAAGTTCACTGGCCGAAAAAAAAAACTCCAATATGAGCCATGGTGAGTGGTTGTAAATACTCCCTTATTTAGAAGAAGGGCTCTTGTTTCCTGCTATAAACCCTTATCAGTATACCTACTAGTACAGTAACCACTACCCAAAAGGAGCATCATCCCCGACTTCACTGTCCAACCCCAGTGTCTCAGCTGAAATCTGCGAGTTTCCAAATGTGTGGCTGAAAATCTACGGTTTTGAGTTGAGGTTGCTTGCTTCTCAAATGCTTTACGCCTAAGAATCAAGACCCTGCCATGAGATTGATGGTCGAAAAATCCCATCCCCATGATTGTACGGAAAATCCCTTTCTTAGGACCTATTTGGATATGGTTTTTGCAGTACAGGATCGGAACATTATCAACATGACCAGGTAACGTACTCCCCAGTTCCACCGTGAAAAAAAACTCACTTCAAGTAAGGCTTCAAGAACAGGAATTTTTACCCTCTGCAAAACGAACAGTTCGCACCTGAAAGTTGATACGTGGCATGATGAAATTTCGTGTTGGGACCAAAGGCCTATTTTCAAGGGCTGTATTGCTTAGTTTGGGGGGAATTCTTAACCATCTGCTGTTTTTCCCCTTTAAAAAAGAGACAAAGCTTTTGCCAATTTCTTCTCCATGTCTTTTCTGCCGGTGATTCCAGCAACAGGGGGGGTCACCCGTGCGTGGAAAGCTGCCCCCATCTTCAGCTTAAGCTACTTGTCTGCCATGATTTCCAGAACGGCTTTGCGAGTGGCTGCAAGCTCTCTCTTGCTGGCCTTCCGGTCAAATGAACAACAAAAAACAGGGGTTGGAAGAGTAAGAGTACCTAGTTGAAGGGAGATCTTAAAAGAAACAATCTAGTGTCTGAATAGAATAGATGTGAAAGGGAGTGATTGGAAGTCTTTCACGGAAAATAGCCGGCTTTGTTTCTGTGGGTGGTGGGCATAGGTTATATTTTTCGTATGGATTCCGATAAACTTTCATTTGCCACTGCTACTGGGGCGGGAAGATCCAACATATCCATCATCTCTTCCAACTGCCGCAAATGGACCCCCACCAACCTTCCCAACAAGAGCTGCTTGTTGTAACATCTTCTCCATGCCTGCCAACCGTTTAGGGCTGCTACCCATCATTGCTTATTTAATGGCTATTTTACATCCAGTACACACCTGAAAACTAACGAATATCCTCCCAAATCCCTTGAAACTTGATGGTTGGAGTCGATGAAATCAGGGAAGTTCCAACACGCAAATAGCGAAAAAGCATTGGTTAAAGGGTCAAGTCTAATTTGGGAAAGCATGTTGCCGATGGAAGCAATGCTGCGCCAGATGGCCGGGTAGTTTAGTTATTGTTTACATCCGGTTCTATGAGTCAAAAACGCTTCCCATGACTCAAAGGCTTCAACAAATCACGTGTCTTTGAACGAAACTAACATATCCCACCAAACGGGACAGGAAAATCATGTTCAAAAGTGTCGACTGATGATACGTTAGTTCCATGGAGGGTGCCGCAGGCACTTCATCCTGTTTTGTTCACAGTTGTCCTGCCAATGAACAGGTTTTGCGAAATGGCAAACTTAGATTTTTTGAGATGGTTGGGAAAATAATGCAAAATATACAATACACAAAAACATCCCAAATACTCATGGACCATGGCGGAACTGAACTAGAAACCAACATATCATCATATCATATCATATCATATCAAATCATATCATATCATATCATATCACCATTCAAGAAATCCAAGCAAACTGCAAAGTCTGGGTGATTTTGATCATGTTTCAGCAACCTATCATTCCCTGGAGAAAAAACAGCACTTTCAGAGATTTCTTTGAGAAACAACCTTAACCGGAATCAAATTTATCCAGGATTCATGCCAGCCACGTAGCCAAGCTAAACGACCAAACCAAGACACGTTTTTCCACTTCGTTCTTGTACTTGGCAGCCGCATCCTTGACAACGAAAAAACAATGGGGATATTCTAAGGTGTTTAAAACACACATGACAAATTGAGATCAAGTACAGTAGTGATGGTGTTGATGGCGGTTCTATCCTGGTTCAATATTGCACCAATTGCAATTTAGAATACGACCTTCAACTGGTGCAAAATTTCTGCCAGCAAGAACATGCTGAAACCAAGCATGGCAACATGCTCAAGTCATTGCCCCACAAAATAGCCCCATATTTCCTGAGTTTGTTCGTTTTCAAATTCACATCCAAAAGAAACAAAGTTAAAAATGAAGGGTTGTCTTTGGGAAGGGCCTTTCCACTTCTAATCCTAGTTGTAAAAAGGTGGGGCAATTCAGTTCCCCGAAGCATATTGCGGGAAAATTCCAGAATTTCACATCAGCAACCCCAAACCAACAGTTACGTTCAAGTAATGATTGGCTGATTGCTGAATGTGATGGAGACAAGATCATCTACAGCATTTCTGACAAGAAAACATTTGCCAATGGCAAACATATCTGAAGAAAAACATCACGACTCCAAAAGTCTAGCCACCAAATTGTCAAACCTGCATTTTTGAAGGTTTTTCTTCGTTGAGAATTCCCCCCAATCCTCAAAAAAACAATCGCGGGATTGCGGCAACCAAGGGTCCGTTTGGGTGTCCTCCCTCCCCCAAAAAAAACACAAGTTCTATTGCCACATGGCCACATCCTAATCTTGTGAATTCATGTCCCTCATCGGCCTCATTTTGTTGTTCCCTACGGCCTAAGGTCTGCGGAGCTCATAAAAACCATATGAAAACCACCTCCAAGTCCCATCAGTTTGGATCCTAAAAGGGCCATCCTCATGAAACAAAATAGACTGCTGGGGTCATACCTTTGGGGTACAAGTTTCTTACCACCCAAAAAAAATAAACACTCGTCTTCCTCTAGCCTTAAAAAAAAAGGAATCAAAGATTCACAATTTTAAGTCAAGGCCACCACTTCTCAGCATCTACAACCCGATTTTTTTTCAACAGACATCACATCAATGTCAGTCATCGAGCCCAGCCTTGTTGGTGAAGACCACTTGTTCTGCCAGTTCTGGTGCCATGCGTTCCATCCTTGAGTTCACTAGTTTGACTCTGCAAGTTGTTTTTCAAAAAAATGTCCGATTGGGGGCACCGATACGATTGGGTGTATACATTTTAGTAAAACAAACCATAAGACCCTCCGGTAAACGAACATATGAATCGAAAACTCCAGGGAATTAAGGAAATACATCTTCAAATGGTCCATTTTCCATAGCAATCTTAGGTCTCTCGAAGTGCGAACAGCTTTTGGATTCTTGGGAAGTCTTCTGGTTTGGGCCCATTCTGTGGCTCCCTGCGAATCGCCCGAAGCCAAACATCGAGGGCCCTCAGCTTTGATATATACATTTTCCGAGGCCCATCATTCTTGGTTCTATTCGTTCACTTCTGTGGGTGTACAAACCCTGATATAGTGGACATGAATGGATGACGGATTTTTGGAAGAAAGGCAAGCCCCAAAACATTGAAAATCGTACCAATTTGTGTCAGGATGCCAGTGGAAAGTACAGATCGATAGTAATCCTGTACAGAACAAAACGGGAGACTGTTTGGGAGAGGGTAGATCCTGTAGTAGATCCCCTTCATTTCTTAAGTTTTCGAAACCATGAGGAAATGTACTGACAGAAATCGAGTTATTTAATTGCACCAGTGACAGCCTACAGGGCCTTCCTGTCACAAATTGTCACCAGGTTGTATTTTTCAACAAGTAGGATTCGTCTAAGAACAATGCATTTTCAGTGGATCTGTCTCGCGGGCTTTGTCTTTCACATTCAAATATAATGTATATATATATATATATACAAGAAATCTCGAACAGGACCCACTGAACGGACCCCTAAACGTGAGTATCTAATAGCTCTAGCAACTTACTTAGGGGTCCGGTGGTAAGGTCCCATTTAATTTTTGATGGAATATAGGAAATGAATGAAGGACACCGCAATCTATACATCCGAGCTGACTTCTTAATTTTGGGGTCATGTTTGGGCATCTAGCCGTTGAACTTCGACGGGGTGCGTTGCGTTTGAACCCAAAATATGGGAAACAAAAACCGTTCTCGTAGAAAAGGATGAGTCATATCGCCATGACTTGAAATTCATTACAAATATTATCCCGGGAAGTTCATGTTTGGAATACTTGGAACAAATCAGACATCCTACCCTGTTTCACCCAACCCATCCAAGTTGGAGACGGGTTCACCGGATGAACGGGCCTGGGATGACCGGATGCCCTAAACCAAAACAACCAACACGGACCAACACCAGGCGGGGCCGAACTCCACTGCCGATCAACACTGGAAGTGGATCGAGCTGCAGAGTTCTGCCGTGGACTTCATGAATCTGAAAGTAGATGCCTGACCATCGGGATGGCTGAAAGGATTTGGAACCAAAAAACACAATTCCTGGACCTCTGTAAAATAAATCTACTTGGATCTTCCAACTCCAAGTTCTTTTAGGTGAAGTTAGAAGTTAGATGCAGGAGGTCTTTGCTAGGCTAAAATCTCGGAAGTGAGAAAAATCACTCATAGACTGAAGCACCAAGCCAAACCACTAAATCATCTATAATTATAAAAATCATTGACATACAGTAGTTGTATCAAGTACAAATGACACAAATTGTGGCACGATTAGTACTTGTCCACCAATGCCAAGTCTTTCCGTCTTCCATCATTCATATTCTATCAGTACATGGTGCCACTCCCAATTTCAGTAGTTCAGGGTTGAGTGGCCAACTGGCCATGTTAAACCAATAAAAGCGAGTACTGTAAGTTCCATCCATCGCAACCCACGCAGTTTATCTTCTCCAAGTTTTGAGAACATGTTTGACACCAAACTCCAAAAAACCCATCCCCCAATCTGGCGCTAGGGAATAAGAGAATGAATCCCCATCACAACGATGTATAGCTTCATTAGCTCATTCACAGCTTCATTCCCTCATTCTTTACAGGCCAGCCAGCAATTTGTCAATCTAAAACCTTGTTTCACACAACTTTGGTTTACCCTTCAATGAACTGACATGGCTAAGAACTAGCTGAAAAATCGCCACTTGTAATGAGATAAATATCTTCATTCATGCTTGGAATTTTTCCAGCCAGTCATGTTAGTTATGAACGATGAAGGATCTGAAAGGTCCACACAAAAGCGCGTTTGAACAAGCGCGTTGAAGGCAGCAGCAACAACAACAACAACAACAACAACAACAACAACGACAACAACAACAACAACGACCACCACAACAACAACAACAACAACAACAACAACAACAACAACAACAACAACAACAACACCAACAGCAACAGCAACAGCAACAGCAACAGCAACAACAACAACAACAACATCGCGACTTGGTCCAGCACTTCACTCTGGGACGAGCTCTGCATGGTGCGTGGCAGGATCCTAAGATACGAGCAAACAAATCGCAACAAGTCGTCCACTCACTAACCAATGTACAAATGTACATCAGGGACTTTACCCAATTAGTCCTGACAACTGGATTGATTTTAGGTCGTCAATGGTGATGAAGAGTTGCACCTCGCATGTTCACTGGGACTCTTGGACTCTTTCAAGTGTAACTTCATCCCTTAACTTTATTTTTAACACATTTTGACATGTATATCATATGTGTCACTGCCTCTGCACATTGTCTTTACATCAATCCTCTGCAGCCAAGGCTCGATAGTTGCCAGCGTACACGACTTTCTTTTCGAATTGTATTTTGCTCTTGAACCAAATGCCAACACGTACAGTGAAATACAGCTTGGCTCGCATCAAAGGTTGAAGTCAAAACAATGGTTTCTCCCATCAGATCGAAGCATGGTTCAAATCTTGTTCAAATGAAGTTGTTTTCGACATTTCAATCATTCGCACATCCCAAGATTTTCAGCCCATGCTGTCCTCAGGCTCGTGACTCTCATGGTTTTCACCTTCATTGCGGGTCGTTCCCTCTTCGTTCCACTCAGCTTCGATCGTCCTGTCGAAGTCAACGTGGATACATTAAGTTATGATTTGGTCAGTTTAAGTTTGATACAACATCAGTAATGCAGGGAGATTGCATTGGATGTCTTTTTTGCATTTTTTTGCATCCAATCGGCCCCACCGGGCCCCCTCACCTCCCTATCGAAGGTCGGCAGCACAGCACCAAGCTGGACATGGTTGTCAGAATCAGTGCGACCAAGAAGGGTTTCAGGAGCAAGTCCTCCCCGAACTCTCCACGGCGGTTTTTTTTACAAAAATCAAAAAGAAGTTGCTGCAAGGAGTGGTGTGGTGTCAGGATTGGAAAGACCATTACCAAAAAAACATCTGAAAAACAGTAGTCATGGATTATCACTGTGCAAAAGTCACTTCGTGTTCGATCTTGTCACATAGAACGATGAGTTAGTATGACACTACCAATCATCAAAATGTGGCTTATGGACTTATGGGCTTATGTTGCATCACCCCCACCCTTACTTCCCCTTGGTCAGGAAATGTATGGAACTGCACCATGTTTTTGCATCTTCAATCCCATCCAGGCAGCTGTTTTTCCGTCCCAACAACAGGTCAATGAATCCCAAAAAAAAAACTGCCTGGAATAAAGTCCAGGCGAAGCTTTCCAACCATTTGTCAGAATCCACCTGTGCAAAACTCAGTAAGCACGGAAAGGGTTTTTGAAAGGTGGCGCAAATTCACCATTTTGACGTGAAACTCACCTCGGGACCCACCGCCCACCTTCCTCACGTTGGCCAGAAACAAAAGAGTGTAGAGCTGGCAGGCGCAGCTGTACAAGAAGGTAAGCAACCAGAAAGCGCCGGTCCTGCGAAATGGCGAGTCGCAAACCGAAACCCAAACGACCCGTCTGAAGGTAGACACTAGACATCATCATGTTCACCTGACACTTGGATAAGGTGACAAACTAGGGAATCTATGTTGTATATTGCTGTAAATACTGTGTACCGTAAGATACTTGAGCAGAAAAAGGTACGTAACATGTTGTATGACGCATCACACCTTCACATGGCACACTGACCATTTTCGATAGGGTGCAGAATTTTTTGGGGAATCATTGCCTTTATTTTGGAATTCATTTGTTTCGCACGTTTGTGGGCAGGTGTAGCAGCAGAATGAGAAGGAAAGTGCAATCTGAACATCCCCCAAATACTGGAACTGACAGACCTAACAGGTCCTAAGTACTGCGCCTGCCATGAAAAACGGTACCTGCCACGAAAAAGTCAAACCCATTACCGCCTTTACCTGCCACAAAAGAACGATGTGTTCTGCCCCAACGATTATACCTGCCATGGAAAGCACAAAGCAGCCTATTTGAATCTGGCAGCTGGGACGGCTTCTGCTTCCAGCATTGCTTCGGCTGTGGTTTTGAAGCGTGAAAGACTGTTACTGTTGTTCCAAAATCTCAAAGCTGGAAGTGGGTTGGAAGGGGAAGATACATTGTTTTTCCCACCTAGCAATTACTGGTATGAAAAAAGCACAAGCCCACCTGCCATTCAAAATCTTATACGCTGAGGGGCTGCCTTAAACATTGTTTCTGCTGCACCGCTTCTGCTTCCAACATCTTTGCCGTAGAGTTGAAGCAATAACTTTAAACATCTCAAAGCTGGAAGGGGTTGGGAGGGGAGGGCGCACCGCCTCAACCCCAGATGCAGAAGGTCCACTCTTCTCTTGTGCTTCTGCTTCGAAGTGTGGATTAAAGCACCAAAAGCGTCCTGAGCAGAGCAAGAGGCAAAGACCAAAAAAGAAAAAAAAATATATATATATATATATATTTACCGGCATAGACCCCAGATAGCAAAAACCAATTTTTGCGTTATCAATGTAGTATCAATGCAGAGAACCGTGTAACGTCTGCAAGAAGCTCAACACAAAATTCATTGTTGTTTTCTTGGGTGTCTGGGTGAAGTTGGTGGCCCTCAATATAGAAGGAAGATATGAAACAGAGATTGGCACTCTGCAATGGCACCCAGCAATGGCACCACGTCCACTCCCCCAAGCTTGGTCGTCACCCTCCCCCCCCAATGCCACGTCCAATCCGCCAAAGTGGTTCGTCGCCTTCCCCCCCTATTGGAAGTAAGAACCCATATAGCTATCGCTATCTGGGGAAAAACAAGAAAGCCGCACCAAAAAAAACAGAATCACTCCGCGCGGCAAAAGCAGCACAAGGAGCAAAGTCGAAAAAACAAAAAACGGCAAAAGCAAAAAGCAGCAAAAGCAATAATGAAAGGGATCCAAAAAAATTAATTCACGAAATAAAATAAACGATAATTCCCCAACCAAACCCCCTTCCTTTTCGATGATAACATTTCTCCTGTCCTTTTACCTTCACATGATTTTGAAATGCTTTTCCCAGTCCTGAAGCGCCACCACATTCGTTGTCGTGCTTTCGCCCTTTCCGTCCATTCCTTCCGGCGCACCACACCTAAGATTTGTGATACAAGATGATACAAGTGATTTCCCCAAATAATCAATCAAAACACACCAAGAACTTTTCCCACACCGAGACACTCTTCCTCTGCACCATGAAAGGGATAAAGATGATCCCATCGCTCAAAAAGGCAGTCACCTTGTCATGCTAATTAAGAAGAGGACACAAATAAAAATGGTGCAGGGACTTTTTGCGATTGTAGATCAATGCCGTTTCGAACTCTTCAGAACGTGCAACAAAACATGTCGAGATACCAAGCCCACAATCACAGTTTGCAGCAGGCGCTCCCATTGATCCTTAGCAGAAAAGAAGCCGAAGTCAGTGAGCAACTACAGGGGTTTCCAAGAGGCGATTTTCCAGACCTGAGGTCTCTAGCCTTTGTAGGCGGAATGTGCTGGGCACAACGAGAAACAGTTGAGGAAGGAAACGGCCAAGTCCAAGTTCGAGTTTTAAGAGTGAAAATGTACGGCTGAAGGGAAGGAACCATTCATAAAGACTGCATCCCATCCTCTTGGCCCAGGTCCACATTCAAGTCAACCCCCAAATCACAAGGCTTAGCATCATCATCTCTAGTCAAGTTCATGTCAAAATCATTTCAAGGTCATTCTTGAAACACCGCCCTACCTGGACCTATCTCATCCGTTCTCGGTCCAAACGCCCTCCCAACCACCTCACCGATGTCTTTTTAGCCGAGTTGCTTCTGGCGGGGTGCAGTCAGGGTCCGAGTCTGGCGTTGGAGCGGAGCTGGAAAAGAAGAGTGCACCCATGGCAGCTGCACTGATCACTTTCATTCCAATAAGAGCCACACGAACGGAGTACGGAATCAGTACGCTCATCTGGCGGATCTTCAGCCACATGTGCCCAGCTAGCAACAGCATCCCCAAGCGACAAAGGAAGCCACTTTGTAGAAAGCTCGTGGCTGCCCCTGCAGTATTCAGGACTCTATTGATGCACCAACTTCCAAAACGAACACTAACAACTTTTGGCATCGACTGAAACAACGACTCCACATAACGCCACCTGATCCGCTCCTTTGCACATTGCCACGTAATGCGCTGACCATGGTGGCAGCAACAAATGTGTCCGCATCAGTCCCCAAATCTCCTGGCTGCCCAGCTGCACCTTGGCCACGGCTCTGCGTTGCACTCTCCCTGCCACTTCTACAGCGTTTCCTTGGCCAAAATCCGGCTGGTCACAGCCACGAAATGGTCCCTCACAGTGCGGTTGCAGTCGACCAAAACACCTCTCCTTCAATGTCACCCAGGCCCATGGCTGATCGTGAGGAATCTAAATAAAAACAAGTCGCTACAGGTCAAGTCCAGCCAAAAAAAACAAAAATCAATCAGCGCCGAGCATCTGATAGAGGCTCGAATTGAAGCTCGAACCCTCGGATTCATCATCCAAAGTCACGATCAAATTGAAGGCATAATCCGACTTATGAACTTATGAACTTATGAACTTGTATAATTTAGTGTTTTCAGGTCTACATCGTATACATAATGGATACAAAATGCCTTCAACGTCGTCTACCTAGATGACTAGACTAGACTGTTGGCATGGGTGGAACTTGACAGGTTTGCAGTTGGATCAGGTTGATTTGATGCCGTCGCTGGCCCTACCGCAGTGCCTTGATTCTTGCTCTTCTCTACGATGTGCCGATGTGCCCGGTCAATTCTCGGATTGTTGGATAGTCGAACCTGGATTGCAAACAAGTCTTGCCACCAACAGCGACAGCCTAGTGTGGATTGATAAAGTATGATAAAGTATGATAAAGTATGATAAAGACAATCTTAACCTGAACATTACCAAGGGGAGGTTGCATAAACTTAAAATCAAGTGCGTGATTTGTACAGAATGCCAGGACACATTTTTTTTACAAGAAATTCATAAATGCAAAGCTTGGGCAACGGAAACGCTCAGCCAGGGAACCCAGAGAATGCAGCATTGACTTGGCTTCGGAATTCAATGCTCATCCATCTGTCCTGGGGACAGGAGGGTTCCAAGACTATGACTTCTGCCCATGGGATAGCACAAGCCAAAATGCTGAAACCTTAGTAAACTACTATGACTATATCACTCTGTAATGAAGATCGATTCTTGTTAGTGATTAAAAATCAGATACAAATCAGGTGCGCACATTCTTATATACAGTGAGGCTACCTTGGTTTGCTCCCGTCTCTCATGTCATTCTTACTGCATATTCACTGAGCTTTGGTCAACTCCATCGATGAGAGGCGTGTCGGATTCCTCGGTCCAATGCGACAGGGAAACTGGGCGAAACCACTTCTTTGGCTTCAAAAATCAATGTCGCAGTTCGTTACCCCCAAAAAAAAACGGGTGCCAAGTGCCCGGACCATTTCTGAACCCATTCCCGCAACATGTAGCTCACAATCATAGGCTCTAAGCCTGCCCAAGCCAAAAAAATGTCAAAGGAGGACCACTTTTGTGAATCTGCTGTGGATGGTGGACTCAATGCTACTGAGGTCATGTCATCCCAAGGATGTCTGTAGAGGGGCTGCTTTAGCCTGATGGCCACACAGCTGGCAATAAAATGATTGAAAGCTCATGATCATGGTCCGATACCCATCCATTTTACATGATCCTACATGCTTTCACTTGCAAACCTTGAAAAAATCTCAAAAACCGCCACGTTTGCCGTCCTGAGTTGATCCAAGTGGTGACCAATGAAACCCATGGAACGTCCCAAGACGAAAAGGCGATTGAGGCATCCAAAGCTCATCAAGTCGTCTGCCTTCGCGGGAAATGATAAGCGGCGCAAAAGCGTATCATCAATTCTGCATTGTGTCACGATGTATCATCAGCTGGCAAATAGAATGAAGAAGACTACCAAAGTTATAACATCGATGACGACACTATGCATGGGTTTCTTTGACACCCTGCCTCTTCTCTTGAGAAAGCTCCACAGGATCGAAGCATGTCCGTAAAGCAAGCCTCGTGCAACTCATATGGCAGGACTCCCTTTTCGTGTCTGCGACAGCATCAACACAACGGAAGAAATTGTCAACTGAAAAGCTTCAGCACACCTCAGATTCACATCAGTCTGAGCTGCAGACTGCAATGCACCCATCCACGTTGAGGATGAGATTGGCTGACTTCCTCAGTGCGCAAATTTGTATCCAACCTTTGAAGCGTTTCCACTCAACTGGTTGAGGCAAAACATTGTCTCAGGCAGGAGCTTCGTAGTGATCTGTTCCAATGCCAGCGCAAAGTCCTGCAAAAAGATGTCTGTTTAAATGCGAATGCAAAATATTCAAAGAAATATTTTCTCTCGTTTCCTTTGGAATTTAGAAAACATGAGATAGATTTCATCTGAGATCTCAGATGGGCTCCAGGATGCTCGTGTCTTTGAAGAATTTCTTCGCATAGTCTTTGATGATCACGACCTGAATTTCGGCAGAACACTTCGCAGTTTCGCAGAGTTTCTTAGGTATTTCTAGTTTCTGCAAAGAATTTCTGCAGAATTTATTGAATTTCTTTAAGAAATTTCTTCAATTCCCACAAAACGCTTTCAGGTCAGCACTCTTTGATCCGGATTTGCCAATGATTCGATGCGGTGACCTGAAACACTTCAAAGATGGCCATCAAACATTTGGTAGAACATTATGAAGTATCATTGCCTTGTGTTACAATTTCCATGATTCGTTGTCTTACTGCAATATAGCTTGCTAAGACTGTCCATGAAGAGTAGACCGGTAGACCTGAGTTCAGCACCAACTCCCATGATGAGCTTGTTTTGCTTCTTGCTTTGCTCAACAAAATCCTGAAACATTCAGAATTTAGATCACTTCACGTCATTTTGAAATTCCGAACTGATGAGTACAAGACTTCAAAAAAAACATGTTGAAGTTGGGCGATTTTGCAGCACTTCAAAGCAATAGAACAACGTTTTCTTCACAAATGGACAAAGGTTTACATCAAAAAACTGTTGTCGCCACAGAAACTGTTCATCTCCTAGATCAACGGAACATGTCTACATAAATTTCAACATTTGGTAAAGGATTTGACAAAATCTTCACACTCAACAAAACACAACAAGAAAACAAGTCTCTTCAACCCATTTGAAACATGTTTGTCAAATTGGATCAGTTCGTATCGGGGGAAAATAAATAAGACTTGAAACCAGCACCCAAACGCTGAATCCAAACCCACAGTTTCACACGAAAACTCGTCCCGACAACCCAATCCTGCACCCACAGTTTTGTTGGCAGCAAGGCATTGGCCGACATGAAGGAAACCGCAACAACCACACCAACAAAAACACATACTACCTGACATCAACACATGTCCAAAGTCTTTTTAATGAAATTCCGAAAAGGTGTGTTGAAGAAAAGTTCAAAGTTTCATTGTTCCATCGCCTTTGCATCGGTAAAAACACAACAGCAGTCTGCCCACTACTGCAACAAAGGATTCAATCGCCACATTGCCAACAATTCGTTTGTACTTCAGGTGCTGCCAGCCAAGACCATACGGCGCAGGGCCGTGCGGCGCGGATTTGGAGTCTGCTAGCTGACACGTCTAGGATCTCAACAATCGAGGGAAATCCAATACAATGATATGAATTTTGCAACTACGGTGCTATATCAAGAAGACTTGTATCAATACACTGCAGTACAGTAATTTGACAAAGGGATACAAGGGGTATCCAAAGTGCACGGTTTCCATGAAGAGCGCTTGCACTGTTTTGCAATCATCATTTCGAGGATGGACACATCGGTGGCATCTGCGTTATGCAAAGGTTCCCGGAAACTCCCATGCACTATTCCGTGTTGCACCATGCAGTTGCACCAAAAAAATCATGTAAAACAAACTTGTTAGGACACACATCCTTTCCCAATCTTTCCTTCTATTCCCGATGAACAAAAAAACACATTGGCCACAGGATGCTTTGGAAATCTCCCAAACGGGACCATATGGTTCTACAAAGTCTTGCAACGGGAAGAAATGGCCTCAAGCATGAAGACATCGTCACAGCGTTCCAAACAGTTGGAAGCCAAATGCAATGTCATTTGGCTTCCAACTGTTTGGAACGCCATTGACATTCGTCGGGTGATTTGCCACCTCGCGGCAGGATGCAAAGCTTTGGCTTCTGCCGGTGGATCACCTCCTTGAAATGACATACAAGTGAAGCGGTTCCTGTCATGAAAAAGCGCATGTTGATTTTCCACACAGTCAACACCTTAGAAAATAATTGTTCGATAGATGATTCATAGTTATTTCTGTCAGTTTTTGTGTTTTCTTGATAGGAGAATTCAGGAGTGATTGGTTCCTGTGTTGATCATGTTGCAATCTGGATGGAAATACACCACAACGTCTCAAATACCCGAACAACATCTGCAATTTCGTTAAATACTGATATACCAAATTGAGGTTTTGCCCTTTCACTGATTGCACTGTTTTGCAATGCCCATGTTGGTCCGCGCTTCACATGCATCATTTGGAAGATGGACACATCGGTGGCATCTGCGTTCTGCAAAGGTTCCCGGAAACTCCCATGCACTATTCCGTGTTGCACCATGCAGTTGCACCAAAAAAATCATGTAAAACAAACTTGTTAGGACACACATCCTTTCCCAATCTTTCCTTCTATTCCCGATGAACAAAAAAACACATTGGCCACAGGATGCTTTGGAAATCTCCCAAACGGGACCATATGGTTCTACAAAGTCTTGCAACGGGAAGAAATGGCCTCAAGCATGAAGACATCGTCACAGCGTTCCAAACAGTTGGAAGCCAAATGCAATGTCATTTGGCTTCCAACTGTTTGGAACGCCATTGACATTCGTCGGGTGATTTGCCACCTCGCGGCAGGATGCAAAGCTTTGGCTTCTGCCGGTGGATCACCTCCTTGAAATGACATACAAGTGAAGCGGTTCCTGTCATGAAAAAGCGCATGTTGATTTTCCACAGTCAACACCTTAGAAAATAATTGTTCGATAGATGATTCATAGTTATTTCTGTCAGTTTTTCTGTTTTCTTGATAGGAGAATTCAGGAGTGATTGGTTCCTGTGTTGATCATGTTGCAATCTGGATGGAAATACACCACAACGTCTCAAATACCCGAACAACATCTGCAATTTGGTCGAATACTGATATACCAAATTGAGGTTTTGCCCTTTCACTGATTGCACTGTTTTGCAATGCCCATGTTGGTCCGCGCTTCACATGCATCATTTGGAAGCACAACCACTCACAGCTGGTCCATGGTCGGCTGTCACCTTGGAACACGCGGTAAGACCATGGTATGGGCATGGATGGCACCTCACCATGGCTCACCTCTCTATTCGCACACAGCTAGGTGAAACAACTCACAATGAAGGGCTGGGAGCAGCTCCATCAAAATCATCTCCTGAATTATCCATCTCTGTGGAAGCACAAAGAAGATCATTCAATTCCAGAAAGACCAAGGACTGAGGTAAACTCTTGACATATCATACAATTCAATACGCCATGAGCTTTAGATTATGCATAGTGTTGTTGGCTGAAAAAAAACCATCGTGAACTCTCTAGAAAGGACAAGTGCCAAGGCTCCACGAACTTGCAGCAAGCAGGTGGCAAAAGCCTCACATCCAGCTGTTTGATACGAATCCCATCGGGCAACATCTGGTTACTTCGGTGCCTTCGGAACCACAACAAGGAGACAACACCTCCAACACCTCAGGCCACGGGCATTCCAAGGTTTCCGACATTCATTTTATTTCATTTACATGACGAATCATGTGAATGAATCTGAGGTGTGAACCCAGACTTTGTGAAAAAACATCCGAAATGCTGATGCCACAATATTGAAGCTCCTCAAAATGGCGGGAAGACATGGAGGGGTTGGAAGACCAATGGACCGCCACAACTTCCCAGTCCTCCCCTCGGTCGTCCAAGATTGAGGAAACGAAGTTTGCTGGCTTCCTGCAAATGGCGTAGCTTTGATGCCCCAAAGTGTGCTTGAAACTCACATTGGTCTTACTCTATGAGAGGTTTCCATACCTGAAGCTTGGTTACAGCAAAGTGTTATGATATCACATTGCACCTCACCATTCCCAGCTTCTTGGCCCAGGTGTAATCCACTGGCACCTTGTCAGAAACAGAAACCCCCCACAATTTTCACCAAACTTCTGCTTTTTCTACTGAAAGTCCGGTGAAAAGCGGAAAGTGGAAAGTGGGCCTGTGGAGTCTCACCTTCAGGCTCCTGCACGGCGATTCACGAAGCAGTTGGTGTCAAAGTCTTGTGAATCAAAGCCTCGAATTAGCCGCTGGTTGTTCCGCTGACCTCTCGAAGTGACCATAAATGGACAAAGGTTTACATCAAAAAACTGTTGTCGCCACAGAAAGTGTTCATCTTCTAGATCAATGGAACATGTCTACATAAATTTCAACATTTGGTAAAGGATTTGACAAAATCTTCACACTCAACAAAACACAACAAGAAAACAAGTCTCTTCAACCCATTTGAAACATGTTTGTCAAATTGGATCAGTTCGTATCGGGGGAAAATAAATAAGACTTGAAACCAGCACCCAAACGCTGAATCCAAACCCACAGTTTCACACGAAAACTCGTCCTGACAACCCAATCCTGCACCCACAGTTTTGTTGGCAGCAAGGCAGTGGCCGACATGAAGGAAACCGCAACAACCACACCAACAACAACAAATACTACCTGACATCAACACATGTCCAAAGTCTTTTTTAATGAAATTCCGAAAAGGTGTGTTGAAGAAAAGTTCAAAGTTTCATTGTGATTCCATCGCCTTTGCATCGGTAAAAACACAACAGCAGTCTGCCCACTACTGCAACAAAGGATTCAATCGCCACATTGCCAACAATTCGTTTGTACTTCAGGTGCTGCCAGCCAAGACCATACGGCGCAGGGCCGTGCGGCGCGGATTTGGAGTCTGCTAGCTGACACGTCTAGGATCTCAACAATCGAGGGAAATCCAATACAATGATATGAATTTTGCAACTACGGTGCTATATCAAGAAGACTTGTATCAATACACTGTAGTACAGCAATTTGACAAAGGGATACAAGGGGTATCCAAAGTGCACGGTTTCCATGAAGAGCGCTTGCACTGTTTTGCAATCATCATTTGGAAGATNGGAACGCCATTGACATTCGTCGGGTGATTTGCCACCTCGCGGCAGGATGCAAAGCTTTGGCTTCTGCCGGTGGATCACCTCCTTGAAATGACATACAAGTGAAGCCGTTCCTGTCATGAAAAAGCGCATGTTGATTTTCCACACAGTCAACGCCTAAGAAAATAATTGTTCGATAGATGATTCATAGTTATTTTTGTCAGTTTTTGTGTTTTCTTGATAGGAGAATTCAGGAGTGATTGGTTCCTGTGTTGATCATGTTGCAATCTGGATGGAAATACACCACAACGTCTCAAATACCCGAAGAACATCTGCAATTTCGTTAAATACTGATATACCAAATTGAGGTTTTGCCCTTTCACTGATTGCACTGTTTTGCAATGCCCATGTTGGTCCGCGCTTCACATGCATCATTTGGAAGATGGACACATCGGTGGCATCTGCGTTCTGCAAAGGTTCCCGGAAACTCCCATGCACTATTCCGTGTTGCACCATGCAGTTGCACCAAAAAAATCATGTAAACCAAACTTGTTAGGACACACAGGATGCTTTGGAAACTCTCAAATGGAGCTGAACCAGGTGATATGTTATTATTTTTTTACATATTCCAATGACATTCATCAATTTTACATGTCTCAACTGGGGTTGGGATTTTTCCCCATCAAACGGATGAAGGATTTCCAATTCTCTTTGTTGGAGTGGTCTATTCTGTTGTTCACAGAAGAGATCAGATTGGACGTGCCATCAGGATATCATGAGAATGTTAAGGATGCCACACACCTGCGAGAAAGAGACCCTAACAAGGCTTTGAGAACCATGGTTGTCAATAAAAAGGCTTTATTTCTTGGCGGGTGACATTGGTGGTGTACCCGTACATTCCCCATAAGGTTAGACCAGTAAAGTTGCGCCATTTGTAGGAAAGCTTCTCTCACAATAAGTTGAAATATATAGTTTTTCTCCATGATTTAATGCTTTAACAAAGACGTTGCCACCTTAATAAGGCCCACAAACACATGATTCCAAAAGGTTGCTGGTTGCTAGAAACATGGGTACTGTATTTCAGTTTGTACTAACAAACTGATAATTTCACCATTAACAGGCACGGACCTCCAAGGCTTTGGGGCACAACCTATCTATAGCAGAAAAGAAACTAAGAACATCACAACTTGTCCATGAGAGAGTCACTTAGATGAGCTCCCAATTCAAAAGGGAATCTAGATGAATCTAGTTACCCCCAACTCTTTAGCTCCCTTCAACTGGCGAACAGAAATTCCAGCAAAACTCCCGAAGCCCATAAGCATAGCCAAGTGTATAACAGGCCAATTGCTGGATTTTTTCAGTGTAATTTGACCACATTTGACCCTCCCTACTCCAAACAACCTCCGCAGCCGCTATAAACATCTTGCACTTGGCCTGAGTAGGTCTAATCAACTGCATGTCTGACATGAATGAGCAAGTTAAAACCAACAAGGATATTATGTAGCGTGAAGTCTGTATCATTCATGAAAATATGCAACAGACTTTTTCTGTGCCTGCCTAGGGTTTA
Source organism: Breviolum minutum Mf 1.05b.01 (assembly GCA_000507305.1). NCBI lineage: Eukaryota > Dinophyceae > Suessiales > Symbiodiniaceae > Breviolum > Breviolum minutum. The sequence goes on along the minus strand of DF244185.1, from coordinate 8,972 downwards.
GAATTCCACTCAATTTTGTGGCCCAACAAAGGAATTTTCATACCTGAGACCCCTACTTTCCGACTCAAAGGTGTTTCAAATCGTGGCGGTCTGCATTTTCTGTACTTTGGAATTTCAAATCCATCTCTTGCTCTTCCTGAGTTCGCGGCTTCCCAGCTGCCGAATACCCAGCTGCTGGATGGACGGAATTCACGCGATGTGCCTATCAACCAAGAAAAAAGGTGTCACGGAGAGTCTAAGAAGAGGCAATCGAAGGCCCTACAGGTCAAGTAGTCGTTTTGGATTGGTTGTCTTTTGGTCATCTATGTAATCTGGATATTATACATTCTGTTGCATGTACATAATAGCTGGCTTGAACTGAAGATATTTCAGAAATTCAGACAAAGCTCGAAATTTGACTGCTCAGGAAGAGTCAATGCTCGCAAGGGCTGCGTTTCATCACCAAAATGAACTTGAAAATCTGTGTAGAATTTACGTATGGACGCTCACAAGGTTTAAACCGTGTTGGTCGTTTGATTACAGTCCTACAAGAATGAAACTCATTTCTTGGGTTTGACAGGGTGTGTACACACGCACAAACGTGGGGTCGTGGAGTCAAGGCGTGAAATGGTTTCAGGACAGCAACTCCAGTACGAGTATCAAGATGTCTCAAGTAACCACACTCATCCACACTACAGGTACGGAAAATGACATATCCCACCACCGATGGAACACTAAAAACCTCTTCCAAACTGCCTTTTGTGTTTTTAAGATTTCACAACTGTATAGTGATCACCGACGAAACGGCGACAATTACCGACGAAACGGCGACTTTTTCTAAAAGAATCTTGATGATTTTTCGTGATTGTGGGTATTGTTGATGGTGGGTCCCTTAGGCAACACAAATTCATAAGTTTGACGGCCTTGTGGTTTTGACCACATGGATTTGGTGTAAAACAGAAAGGCGGCTCTCAGTTTGCATTTCATTTTGGCATGATGCACTTGGTTTCTTTCCCAAATGTCAACTACAAGATTAAATTGCCCTGTGTGCTTTTCAACTCGACTCGTATTTGAAAATAAACTTTGGATGTTCATAGCATTTGGGCTTTGAGGTATCTCACCTTAGGCTAGGCCAGGATGGAACAGCTACGTAGTAGAGTATGGTCTTCAGAAACCCTAGTGGCTGGTATGCAAAATGTTTCTCGCCAACCAAAGCGTCTGCTTGTTAAAGCTGAAGACGAACCAGATCAAGAGCTTGTAGAACAGCTTAATTACAAAAAACTGAGTCGTCTTGTAGATTTCCCCCCACCTACAAACTAGTTCTTGGCAACAACCGCCTGCAACGGAGTCAAACATTTGAAAGAAAGTCACCTGGGTCCACAAGGACAACCAGCGAAGAAATGCCGAAACCTTAGATCGTCGGCTCCGAACCACATCTTTTGTTTTCTTCAATATCCGGGCACTAATCTGACCCCCCCAGTGCCGACCCCACGGGTTTTCCTATTTGAGGATAAGGGCTAGCTAGGCTGATAAGGCCTTATATCAACGGTTACCACGGCTCATTTACTGCTGCAAGGGATTACGATGCAATCATTCCGAACGGCTTAGTTATAAGGTGTTCATCGACCCAGGTGTAGGCCAACAACACTGGTGATCGCATTCTTGCACTGTTCACAAATTCCCTAAGGCCTTCACCAAGAAAACCAATCCTCTTCCTGCGGAAGGAGAGAAAGAAAAGGCTGGAAAACTAGGGAAAGGAAGTATATGAATCATTCTTGTCAAATGGTCAACTTTCAACTTAAGTTTTGATACTTCAACACTACCCGCACTACAATCTACAGTATACGAGAAAATCTCCTCAGAACAGTAAACTATCAGTAATCCACCTCGTGACCTCAACAAACTATCCATTGGCTCAATATTTTTCTTCCCAGCTTTTAATGCCAGGAGCTTTACTGAAGCCCAAGACCACTCATAGTCCATTAATGTCCAATATGTACAATGCACATGTCAAATGTAAACCTCAAGACGGGACATACCATAGACGAGCAAAATAAGAGGCAAAGAGGTGTAGCGGTGCAAGGAAGAAAAAAAACGTCAAAGTACTCTGCAATTGCAAGACATCCTTCATTTCCTCCACAAAAAGAACGCATTTCACCCAGAATTCACCGTCCAAGACAGAGTCCCAAACCAATTTTTCCCACTCCTTGCCCTGGACAGGCTGAAGCTCTTCCTTCTCCTGTCGTGTCAGGATTCTAGAAAAGCCGGAAATTCCTTTGGATACTGCTGAATGCCTTTCTAAAGCTCACAAACATTCAATGCAGGGGATTGGCTGTCAATGAAACTGTCCTCTTCCACATGTTCCTCCTCCTTGCTCTCAATCTCAACAGGCTGTGCCTCTTCCTCCTTCTCCTGTCAGGGTCAGGATTCTAGAAAAGCCGGAAATTCCTTTGGATACTGCTAAATGCCTTTCTAAAGCTCACAAACATTCCATGCAGGGGATTGGCTGTCAATGAAACTGTCCTCTTCCACATGTTCCTCCTCCTTGCTCTCAATCTCAACAGGCTGTGCCTCTTCCTCCTTCTCCTGTCAGGGTCAGGATTCTAGAAAAGCCGGAAATTC